>CAUYSK010118647.1:0-78261 GCA_963575035.1 Avahi laniger | reverse complement strand
AAGGTTTATTTATGATGCACACGGGAAGAATCACGGAGTGATTGCTCACTATCCCAATGAAGTTCAGATATTTTTATACCTATCTTTTTGGAGGGGAGGGGAAATGAGGAGTACAGGTAATTCTGCTTAGGGTGACAATGGCGGTAGGAAGGACAAATGGATGGGGGAGACAGAATGACTTGTAAATGATTCTCTTTGCAAATTAAATTAACCTGGGAGACAGGTATCATATTTAAATGACTTGGGCCAGGTCTGGTTGCATTCTTGGTCATTTTTTCCTGCAATATACTGAGATAACAGGAAGAGGAAGGGAAGTCCATTGTTCTTTTTCAAGAGCCTCTTAATCTCTAAGGCCCCTAATTCAAAATACCAAGGAGTCATATTTTGGGGTGAAATTTCCTGAGCTCCTTCACTGGTCAGCATGACATTGAGGGGCACTCTTGGGGAAGCTTCTGGGCTTGCCATCCGGTTGCCTTTCCCTTGGCCCTTTCCATCGGTCACCTAACCTCTGGACATCTCAGGACGGTGGGCAGTTGTACCTCCTGGCAGAAACCAGGGCATGGAGTTTTGTGGTGTCGCTGGCAAGCCCACTTTCTGGCCTGTTAGTTTGTGACTCAATCCTAAGGGTTTTTAAAAATTATTTTTATTTTGTTTAGGGATAGAGTCTTAATATGTTGTCCGGGCTGGAGTGCAGTGGCTATTCACAGGCATGATCATAGCACAGTGCAGCCTCCAACTCCTGGACTCAAGTGATCCTTCCACCCCAGCCTCCCAAGTAGCTGGGACTACAGGTTCATGCCACCATGTCCAGTGACCCTAAGGTTATTTTACTGTGTGGGGACAGGCTGATGTGGTAGGAAGGCGCCCAGTGCCCAGTGGAAATGTGGCCATACCTCTGTCTGGGGAGAATGTTGGAAAGGTGAGCAGGAAGCCAGCCTAAGGGGCCTTCCCCTGGGACACCATTTCTTTCTGCTTAATGTCTCTTGGCCAGGGATAGTTGAGGTTTTATGGACACCTATGCAATTTAAGGGACTCTCTTTAAGGAAGAAAAATACAAAATTACCTATTCAAAATTAGATATGAACCTGAATATTTATTTAGAATGAAAGATAACAACAATTACAAGCTTCACAGCAGGGGCACACACAAAAACACACACCCACGTGAGCATACTGTCAGGGCTTTTCCAGCCATGGGAGGTCTCAAGTGAGCAGGGGACCCCAAGTTTAAGCTTCCTCAGCTTCTGGAGAAATCACCTCTGCCCGCTTGACAGCTCCCTTGACGGGCATCAGTGAAGTCTCTAATCCTTTGTCTCAAGCACCACCTTGTGGGCCATTCAAATTCAGGAAGGGGCAGTTTCAGGGAAGGTTCCAGCAGTACTGAGCAGGCACCGCCGCAGTGGTTTGGCTCAAGCTGTCAGGGGCAAAGGCTCTGACCCAGGCACCAACACTGACCTTCTCCATAGACTGGTGTCAGGGATTCATTCCCGCACCAGATATTTACCGAGTACCCACCATGTGCCAGCACGGCGCCAGGCCTAGGGGTATGTCTGTATCTGTGAGCCACGTGGATGCAGCTGGAAAGATTTCAATGTGTAACTAACACAGGTAGGGAGCGTGGCACATATCAGTTGCTCATTAAATGTTGTTTTCCTTCCCTCTTTCCCGCTTGCCAGGCACCCTCAGCCACTGAAGCCGTGCCCAACACAAAGCAATGCATACAGCAGCCACATGCCAATGTCCTGGGAGTCCAGGCCACCGCCTCCTCCCCACCCATGACAGCAACAGCTACTGTTTTGGTGACAAGACAGGATGCCCAAATCCCAGAGGTCAGCAGGACCATAGGGGCTGTCCCGTCCAATTCTCTCCCTTTGAACAGACCCAGAAGCAGGCCCCTCCCTTGTCTGAGATCACCCAGCAGTGCAGGGCACACGCAGGTCTCCTGGATCCCAGCACTTTCTGCCCCCAAGAAGCTAACACAGGGCTTCTCAACCCCAGGAGGTGAGCATCACCCGCGGTGTTGGAATCAGAAAGCAAAACCACAGCCTCAACAACCCGGCCATGCTTGGGTCTCACTCCCAGAGCCACCGCCAGCAGGCTGCAGGCAGGACGCAGCGCTGGGACTTTAGAAGCTCCCGGTGTCCCTGCCTGAAAGCCCCTCTGCGCGGTGAGGCTGGTGGCTGGGGAAGGAAACAGCCAGGCGAAGGGGCGCTAAAAGCAGAGTTATTGACAGGACACCACCCGCCAAGAGGTGAGGTCTCAAAGGGTAACATTTCAGGCACTGTGATGAGCCCGGTACAACTTGTGATTTGAGGGACAGGGGACAGCGGTCGAAGCGCCCTTCCTCAGAGGCGGAAATGAGAACAAGAGTCCAAGGCATCCCCTTGCAGGGGGCTACGGGGTCAGAGGTTCCCCTCTTCCCTGGAGACCGCGGCGGGAGACATCCCCTCCCCGGAGTCCCAGTCGCAGAGGAGCCAGGCAGCGGCACAACAGCCGGGCACCGAGCGTACGCAGGACACGCCACCTGCTGGCCCCGGAGCGCCGGCCCGCGCGGTCTGGTGGCGCCACCTCGTGGCTATATGGGGAAGCGCAGCCGGGCCACGCGGCGGGCTCCTCCATCTGCTCCCGCACCCTGTGAGCTCCGAATCCCGACTCACCCGGGGACGCCTGGCCGGGACCCGCTGCCCTTCCTCTGACAGCACCCGCTGTCACAGCCCCTTGTGACTGGGCCTCATGGAGCAGCCGCCTTCATCCTTGACACCCCCACCCCGCCCCGTCTCTTCGGCTGTGTCATCTTAACAAATCGCTTGACACCCCTGAACTTCAGTTTCTCCTTATGTTAAAAAGGGAGTACTCACAAAACCACGTGCAGGGCGGTTGGACAGCTGGACAGGACGATCCCCACCGGCGCTGGGTCAGCGTGTCCCACCGAAGGCTTTGGTACAGGTGGGAGGAGGTCGGAGATGAGACGCAGGGGGGCAGTGACAGGTCGTTTCTCCACCGGTGAGTGGGAGATGCAGCGAGTGACCATCAAATAACCCCTCCCCTCCAGAGCCCGGGAGCTTCTGGGGCAATTTCCAGGCCCCCTAATTCCCGAGGCAGACTTTCGGCAAGCTGGGACCCCACCGGCCCTCCCATGGAGCCGGGTCCTGCTGGGCCGTTGGTCGTGATCCCCCAAGCAAGGCCTGGCCAGGCGCCAAGCAGCCTCCTGTGAAGGTGGAGATGAAGTATTCGCTCTTGTGGGGACAGGGTCAGTTGTCCGTCATGCCCGCTCAGCACCCCTGCCCCTGTCCGGGACCGGGACCCTTGCGCCTTCCCCAGGCTACTGTCCCCACAAACTGTCCCCACAGAGAGGCTGTAGAGTTGTTACAGCAGCGGTTTTCAAACTTGGGAATCAAACGTTCCGAAGCAAACAGCAAATCACCTGGAGGGCTTGTTAAAACCCTGATTCATAGGTCCTGGGTGGAGAATCCGCATTTCTAACAAGTTCCCAGGGGCTACTGAAGCTGTTGGTCCACTAAGAACCACTGACTTAGACTTGACCTCAGTTTCCTCACCTATAAAATGAGGACAATTGGACATAACCCTCAGTGCTGGAGGAAGCGCTGGCTGAGACGGGGACCATACAGCACCCAGCTAGGGGCCGGCACGTGGTGGGCGTGCGTAGGTGGTGGCGGCTCTCCTTAGCGTGTGTGCGCCTGAGTCCCGCCGCCAAGAGTTCTCCGTCTGCGGCGGCTGCTGCAGAGTGAAGACAGGAGATTCAAACGGAGAGAGAACAATGATGATGCAAAGACATGATTTTATTTGGGCAGCTCAGAGTCCGGAGAGGAGATTAAAGGCGAGAACCGTGTTACAATCCTGTAACAGAGGAAGGGGTTACAGTGGCTGCAGCGGGCGCATGGAGGTGACAAGGATGAGCACTTCCAGGAGTCAGGGGACACTACCTAGAGGAGGTGACATGTGGGCTTAGCCTGAAAGACAAAATCTTCATCCATCCTAGCAGGGAGAAGGGCACTTCGGGCTGGGAGAGTAGTTAGCACCCTGGTTCTCAATTCTGACCACGCATTGGGATCACCTGGAGACCTTTTAAAACCCCAGTGCCCAGGTGGTACCTCAGACGGATAATGTCTGAATCTTGGAGAGTGCTATGGACTGAATGTGTCCTCCCAGAATTCATATGTTGAACACCTATCTCCCAGTGTGAGGGTATTAGGAGGCGAGGCCTTTGGGAGGTAATTATTAATAGGTTTAAATGAGGCCATGAGGTTGGAGCTCCCATAATGGGATTAATGCCCTTATAAAAAAAGACACAAGATGTGTTGAGGGCGCATGCACCCACGCAAGCATGTCATTTTCTCAGAACCATGGAAGAATTCTAACTAGCAAATGCTCATTAAGCAAACACTCATGATCTTTAATTTGCGTGATATGCATCCCTGACAACCACCGCGTTGGCATTTGAACCGAACTTGCTATTGCCTCAAGAAGGGAGTGGCTGGGAAGTTCCTGCCACCTGTAATGAAGTGACCTCTATGTTTCCAGGGGTGGACCTGGGTCATCTTGGACACTCTGAGCCTGGTAAACACCCCGCACTCAGTGAATATTTGTTGAATGGGTCAAATAGCCCTCCAGTCCCATCATGTGCTCCCCCTTGATGGGTCAGGCTTGACTGCGTTTGGGCTCAAGGGGCTTTGCTGCTCCTCAGTTGGACGAATGTGGTTTGAAGGATGTCAAGAGACTCCATAAAAACTCTAGTGCCTGTAACTGCTGCCTGAAAGCCCTCTATTGGAGCTTCATGTTTTGCACTGATAGTTGCTCACACCTTGTCAATTCCATTGCCAGAGGTAGGTCTTCAAGGATTTAAGGGGCAGAAAACCTACCAGTTGTGGGGAAGAAGGGGAACAATTCAGAGAGACCTAAGACCCCTCTGAGAGACAGTCCTTGGCACTGGCCAGAACCTACGACGGAATGAAGAAGCCTTAAAAGACACCTGCTCCTTTTTTCAAACTGGAACCTCTCAGCATTTTTCCTTGGTTCTTGCAATTTTTATACTACACCCTATAGCAAAGTTCACCATCTACCCAGGTACTAATTCTGCTAATTATAGGACACAGACTGATTTTTGCAAGATTCTTTCAAAGAAGTAAGACCTAGTCATAAAATATTTCTAATAACCAACAAAGGAAACAGTAAAAGATTTGTGTTATTCCATGAGTGTGTCAACTGGTTTATATACTGTTGTTTATATACTCGTTTATATCCTCTCCCAGGCTGGGGTCCCCAGGAGTGACTCTGAGACAAGGTTTGAGTGCAAGTGGGTTCTTTAGGCGGTAATCTCAGGAAGCCCCAGCAGAGCAGTGGAGAAGTGAGACAGGGAGATGGAGGTGGCCAATACGGGGTGTGCTAATGAGCAACTTAGTCCACAGAGGAATTTGGGGAGACAGTATTAAACATGCCCCAGAGTTATTCCACAGGAGGAGCAAGGAAGCTGGGCACCTTATATCCACCAGCTCCCATAGGCATTGATTGAGGGCTGCTCCCAGAAGCATTAACTCGTTGGTACTTCTAACTGGCACTGTACATGCTCATGCTCTCATGGCCAGAGAAAGTCCTCAGGGAAAGGGAGCTGAAGTGCCAGGATGTATGGGTGGGGCATCTACGGCATCTGCTACACAGACCAGCCCATTCACATGCCAGCCCATCTATGAACAGGAGTGTGTCCACCCAACAAGTGCCAACCTTTCCACATACTAATCCATTCATTTAAGCATCAACACTTTCACATGCCAACTCATTCAGGAGGCATCATCCAAGTGCCAATTAGTAAGAAAAGTGATCTACCTAGAATCTGGCAATTGGAAAATATCCCAGGCCCCTGTGAACATGGGTGACAATTCCACTTAGTAGTATCGGTATATTTGAAGTGAGTTTCTCTATTAGTATGTTCTCGTTTCTTGCTTTTTTAGTGTATCTATTATAGATTTTCGCTTTCTGGTAACCAAGAGGCTTACAAAAAAATCTTAGAACAAGTTAGTTTGAACAAATAACTTTGATCACAAAGAAAGAAAAGACTAAAAAACTCTGCAATTTAATTTCATTTCCCCACATTTTGACTTTTTGTTGTCTCAGTTTACATCTTTTTATGTTGTCTATCTCTGAACAAACTATTATAATTATTATTTTGGGTATACTTCTTTTAATTTTTATGCTAACGACCAGTTTACACACCACTATTACAGTGGTAGAGTATTCTGAATTTGTCCATGTGTTTACTTTACTTTACTTTACCAGTGAATTTTAAACTTTCAGATGATTTCTAGTTGCACATTACTGTCCTTTTCTTTCTTTCGGGTTGAAGAATTCCCTTCAGGGTTTCTTGTAAAACAGGTCTGGTGGTGGTGAATTCCCTCAGCTTTTGTTTGTTTGTTTGTCTGAAAAGTCTTTATCTCTCCTTCATGTTTGAAGGCTAGCTTTGCTGGGTATAGTATTCTCAGTTGGCAGGTTTTTTTTCTTTCAACACTTTGAATATATCATCCCATTCCCTCCTGGCCTCTATGGTTTCTGCTGAAAAGTCTCCTGCCAGACAAATCAGAGTTCCTTTATATGTGATTTGCTTCTTTTCCCTTGCTTCTTTTAGGATCGCCTCTTTGTCCTTGACCTTTTAGAGTCTGATTATTATATGCCTTAGTGTAGTCTTATTTGGGTTGAATCTGTTTCATCAAATAGATCTTTGACCTTTCTGTACCTGGATATTTATATCTTTCTTTAGGTTTGGAAAGTTTTCTGTTATTATTTCTTTGAATAAGCTTTTTGCCCCTTGCTATTTCTCAATTCCCTCTTGAAAGCCAGTGACTCTTAGATTTGTTCTTTTGAGGTTATTTTCTAACTTTTATAAATGTTCTCCATTCCTTTTCATTCTGTTTTCTTTTTTTCTGTGTATTTTCAAATAACCTTTGATCTAATTTTTTCTTCTGCTTGATCAATTCTGTTGTTGAGACCCTCTGATGCATTTTTCAGTTCAGCCAATGTATTTCTTAGTTCCAGGATTTATGTTTGATTTGTTTTAATTATTTCACTCTTTTTCTCAAATTTCTGATAAATTTCTGAATTATTTTTCTATGTTATCTTGCAGTTTGCTGAGTTTCCTTGAGATTGCTATTTTAAATTCTTGATCTGAGAGCTCACATATTGCCAGCTTGTTGAAGTTGGTCCCTGATTCCTTCCTTGCTTTGTTCATTTGGGGAGGTCATGGTTCTGTTTACTGTTTCTTGAGGATGTACATCTATGTCTTTCCATTGAAAGTTTAGTTATTGTTCCAGTCTTTGCTGTCTGAGTTGATTTGGTCTCTCTAGTGTACATGTATTCAGAGGTATGGTGTAATTTGTCTATGGATTTGTCTAGCCTTAGATTGCTGCCTCCTTTTTGGCACTGGGTGGTGCCCTTAGCCCAGGTTTGCTGCAGCTCTCACAAAAGTTCGAAGGACTGGGAGGTTCCAAAGAGGATTCTTAGCTGTGAGGAGGTGACTATAGGGGTCCATGCCCAGAGGATCTGTGGATAGTACCTCTTACAACGTGATGCTGCTGAACTGCCTCTCTGATTTAGCATCTTCTTTATCTGAGATGGGAGAACAGTCCTTGAGTTTCACACATGGGGGCTATTAGCTCCACCTCCACTGTCTTTCAGGGGTCCCTCTCCAGATAGCTGATCTGTGAGTTAGATGCTGTGAGTTTGGGGGACTTTTCCACAGGGTACCTTGCAACTTGAGGGAGGAGCATCATGGATAGAGGAGTCTGTTTCTCTCAACTTCCACTCACAGTTTTTCACTTGTCTGTGTTACAGCCTCAGCTTTGGGTTCTGGGCTGTTAGTGGTTATAATCTTGGCATTGGATAGCTGTTTTGGGTTATGTTGGGGAGAATGGGGAGATTGCTTCTACTTCACCATCTTAGTGATGTCTGGTATCAGTATCAGTTTATTTTACACGGGCTGGGATGAGGCTGGTCTTACATGCATTCATGTAGTCATTCAAAAAAAGACGTTGCTCAAACTAACCGTTTTTCATCAAAGATAACAGGGAGCAGCCCAAGAAGATTTTAATTTAGCTGAAAGTACAAATTCCAAGAATAAAGGTATTTTTTTCTTGTATCACCAGAAAACCAGTGACATCCATAAGGTTGTTTCATCTACATGAGATAATGCTTTTTAAAAATGAGGACAGGGAAATTAGTTAGAGTTTGGATAATGGTGGTAGCTTTTCCCTAATGTCTGATACAAAAGGCATTGGGCAGATTTCTGTGGGGCCTCAAGACCGAACCCAGCTCTCATGAAGGATTTGTCTCCAAGCCTCAAGATCTCGAAGACAGGCTGCAGTGCCATTGGTCTAACCACACTGCCCTAAAAGGCAAGAAAACCAGTTCAGCCAGCGTCTTTTCCTTGAGAGATGATGGAGCCTTCACTTTTTAACAACGTGGTAAAACTTCCCTTTTGCAAAGAACAGCATGAGGTTTTTGTAGATATGAATCAGTCTGTTTTGTACCAACTTAAAAGCAATGAACACAATCTCCATTCCAATGATGATATAAATGGAGAAGAAGAGGAAGAAGTTAGGGTGTTCTAAAACAGTATCCCCAAACCCAATGGTGGTCAGCGTGACAAAGCAGAAGTAGAAAGCACTCTCAAAGTCCAGCTGTGTCTCCCAGAAGGGGAGGATGGCAGCTGCACAGGAAATGTAGGCAAAAACAACGAGGGCAATGATGGGGAGAGGGACGTCCAACCTCTCCACCTGCTGTCCAACCTCATCCAGGTTGCTGATGATGGAGTATGAGAGTCTCCCCGACACCAGTTCGGGACACGAGTTACTCCTCTCCATGGCCTGCGGGGACAGTTGCAGTGCGTTATGCTTCTCTTGTACAAGAAATCTCTCAAACAGCTCTGTGTTGCGGCTTGAGGCTGAAGGACACTTGCCGGGTGTGGGGCTTGGGAGCTCTTCGGCAGTGATGGTGATCTGCGGGATGGCTTTGTCTGCAGGCCTGGGGTCAGGCTTCCTCCTGCACAGCAGTTGGGAGCACCACTTGGAGAGGTGATGGGTGAAGAAAGAGAGTTTTCGGAATCGATTATAAGATGTGGATAAGATGGTTGCCAGGATGTCACCTGTGTCAGTGAGGACCAGGAACATCAGGGGGATACCAAAGAGAGCATAGAGCATGCACACGTACTTGCCGAGCCTGGTGACAGGGTAGATGTGGCCATAACCTGAAAAAGAAGAATCTAGGGTTGTTGTCTGTCACTTTCCCTCCACCCCACTAGAAGCTTTAGAGAAACCTTCTGCCATTTCTCCTCCTTAGCTCGACATTTTACACTGTGTATTTGAAAATATTAATCTCAAAGCATTCACGCACCTGTCTGGAATTAGGCCTGTTTTGGTTGAGGGATGGGGAGTGAAACCCATCTTCCCTGTAGGATTCGGAGTAACTCACATCCAGATCTTTGACCTGAACTGTCCGTGGCAGAAGACAAGCACAGGTTTGGGGGAGAGCTGATTGCCTTTCATTCTGCTGTGGCCATTTCTGAGTGTCCCCAAGAGGATGGGCTCAGCTCAGCTGGAAGGACAGGATGAGCGCAGGTGAGCGGGGCTGGACAGGTTTGCCATCATAGCCACTGCCTTCTTCATCCTCCATGAAGACACCGGCTTTTAAGAAGCCACCTTTGTCCTCCATGGGATGTCTGAGGCCTCTCAGTTTATTTGTTTCTATATAAGAGGCACCTATTATATGCCAGTGGTGTACACAGCAGTGTGCATAGTATTAGGAACATGGAAAGATGGAAGATGAGTAAAATTGCTGCCCTCAGAGCCATTTGTGATTTAGCAGATTGGACAAACATGTTCATAAATGACAGTGAAGCCATTGGCATCCCAACATCTAGGATCTGACTGACCTTGTGTGAATCTCTGCTCTGCTATATATAAGAATGTTACTTGACTGCTCACATTTTCAGGATTCTTATTTGTAAAAGAGGGATGACGATCCCTAGTTTATATATTGACTGGCTGGGAGGATCACATGAGGCTCGTGCCTGGCACACAGCCAGTGATTGATAAATGTTGGCATCTCACCCTTGAGAGCTAATAAAATAGCACTTACTGTGGGCTAGGGATCACGCAATCTTCATACATAGGTATTTTTATCATCACTCTCAGATGGGGAAACTGAGGCACAGGGAGATGAAGTGGCTTGGCCAATAGCATACATGTGCTAAATAGTAGAATTGGGAGTCAAGCCCACAGGGCTCTCCAGCTCCCAAGCCAGTGCTGTCAACCAGTGAGAACCAGTGAGCCAAGCAAAAGGAGAGGCAGGCTGAGGTCTCTGCACTCTTCAGGAGCCCCTCCTGCCACCCCCCACCCCTCCCCTTTCATTTATAGAGGGGCAGGAGCAGAGAGACAGCCAACCCCACAGCACAGGTGATTGGGTCTTCTGGAACAGGCAAGCTTCAGTGACTTCAACAAGCAGATGAAAAAGCTTTTGGATTTAATGCCTGTGATTAATTTTTGATGTTATAAAGGGTTATTAATACAGGAAAATCCCAGCCATATTATGTAAATTAATTTCAAGGCAACTGCTAGGCTGGCTAAGTCCCAACCACCTCCAGGACTGCAGCTCCCAGTGGCAAACTCTGGTCTCAGGCTCTGCCCTCTTGGAACATACAGGTATTCAGGTTGTCCACCCTCACCAGGATCCCAAGGGTGGGAGAGGGAGCTGTGGCCCTAAAGGGTTTCATCAGTTTGCATCTGTCCCGGGGCACTTAACACTGGCTCTTTCTACTAGGCACCACTTGATGGCATTGTCAGTTAACACTGTGTGCGCATTCATTCATTCATTGAATATTTATTGAGTGTTTACGGCATGCACTGGGGACATGGTAGTGAGCAAAGTAGATAAGGGATCCAACCTCGGTGAGCCTCTGGTTTAGCAGGAAAGGCAGATATTAATCGAAAAACCACCCTTAAGAGTATGCAATTACAAACGAAGATCAATAACAGGAAGTGAAAGAGCTGACTGTTCTATGAATGATAGAACAAAGGCACACGTCCTGGACCAAGGCTCAGGAAAGATTTCCCAATACGGTGACTCTTGAGCTGAGATTGGGAGGGGGACCAAGAGTTAGCCAGGTGAAGAGAGCAAAAGCAGCATGTGCAAGGGCCCTCTGGAAGGTTCAAGAAAGGGCCATTCCTAGGGTGGGGTAACTTGTGTACTGCACGTACAAGGGAGTGTTTGGGAGCTGAAATCTAACCTGTGGTGCATTTACCAAGCTGTGAGCAGGGCTCAGGGCACAGGTTGTGTCTGCCTAGAGGGGATGTGATTTTCTAATTTTTCACTAAGGTGTCACCTAGGTGTAGCTGTTACCCTGGTTCAAGGAACTGAGAGAAGGACAGTGTGGCCGGTGTACAGGGAGGCAGCAAGGTGAGGCTGGGGGAGATGGGTGCGGTCTAAAACAGTCACGTGACAGATGGGGGCGTGCCTTGATCAGTGTGGTAGGCTGAAAAATGACACCCTCCCCTAATAAAGATATCCGATAATACAGATTCCCAGAATCTGTAATTATTATCTTATTTGGAAAGGGGGCCTTTGCAGATGTGATTGAAGACTTTGAGATGAGGAGATTCTCTTGGATTATCTGTGAGCCCTAAATGCCATCGTAAGTGTCCTTGCTAAGGAGAGGCAGAGCGAGAGTTTTCACACAGAGAAGAGGCAATAGGACCCCAGAGGCAGAGCCTGGAGCGTTGCAGACACAAATCAAGGAGAGCTGGCAGCCACGGAAGCTGGGAGAGGCAAGGAAGGCTCCTCACCTAGAGCTTCCAGAGGGAGCATAGCTCTGGCGACACCTTGATGTGCGAAATCAGTGAAACTGATTCTGGCCTCCAGAACTTGTCAGAGTAAATTTCTGTTACTTTAAGCAGCCAAGTTAGTGGGAATTTGTTATAGCAGCCACCAGAAACTAACACAAGCAGGTTTGCATCCTGAAAAGATCGCCCTGGCTGACCCACAGAGCATAAATTAGAGGGTTCCAGGTGGACACAAGACCAGTGGGGAGGCCATGGTACCTGCCCAGGTCGGAGAGGATGGGGCTTTGGCTAAGGTGGGAGCTGAGAGAGTGAACCGTAGGGACTGGCTAGACATCAATGTGGGCAGAAATTTCAGCAGGACAGGGGGATGGTTTGAACTTGGGGTGTCAGAAAAGCTGGGGATTTGAGCACAGACCAGGCACTCCTGAATCCACTGCTCTCCTTGGCAAAGGTGGGGTTTCATGGTTATAAACAAAGAAGAGCCCTTGTGGCTGGCTTTGGGTGAGATGTTTACAGTGCAAGAGATATGCCACATTGCAGAAAATGTCTCAAGGAAGCAAGTCTCTGAGAGCACAGCCCCTGCAAAAGGAATATATTAACTATCCTCATTACTGAATGCTGAAATGCATAATGGAAACTCATATCATTTCTTATAATGCGTTCATATATTCTGATACAATCAGTTCACTGCACTTAGCTTGTGAGTATTTAATAGGCCGTGTGCTTTCCTTTTTAATCCAAGGGTATGACACAGTTGGGAATGACTGAGGACCAACCAGCTTCACACCTGTCAGGTATCCCAGTCTTAGCATCCAAGGCCAGGTGCACTTCAGCTGACCCAGAGCTGCAGTGCGGGAAGCAATACTACCAGAGGGACTTTCAAACACGTTATTGATTATGAGCAGTGCAGAACATTCCCCAACATCCTCTTCCAGTTGTAATTACTGGGCAGCACGATGTCCTAATTGGCTCGTACGATGAGTAGTAGCATCGCTTTCTTGGAACTTAAACCAAGCTAATGCATTTCCATCAGATCAGTGATTCACAGTCTGGACTCCCATTAGAATTACCTGGAGGGCTCTGAAAAATACTGATGCCTGGGCTCGGTCGCAAGAGATTCTGATTTGATTGGCCTTGGGCAGGGCGGGGTCCTGGGCTGGGAGCTTGGAAAAGCTCTCCAGCTGATTCTGACAGGTGGCCAGGGCTAAGGACCATGGATTAGGTTAGGGCTTCCCAAATGTTAGCAGGTATCAGAATCACATGAGAACTTTTTAAAACACAGATTACTGGGCCCCACTGAGCTATAGTTTCTGGCTCAGTAGGTCTAGGATGGGGCCTGAGAATTAATTTGCATTTCTGACAAGTTCCCCAGTGATGTTGACAACTATTGCAATCTATCAGTTGTTCTCAACAGGGGGCAATGTCTGGAGACGTTTCTGGCTGCCACAGTGGGTGGGGGCAGCGGGGAAATGCTATTGCACCTAGTGTGTGGAGGCTGGAGATGCTGCTCGACATCCTATGACGCACAGGGCAGCCCCAGCCGAGAATTATCCAGTCCATGAGGCCAGCAGTGCCAAGCTGAAGAAAGGGAAAAGACAAAGTAAAGCCCATAACTCCCAGCCTCCTGCTCATCTTCAGGGTCTGTCCTGCAGTTGCTGCTGTCCTGGAATTGCTGTTCCCTCCAAGTGTTCCCAGAGCTGCTTCGGGCCCGACCTCAGCCCTGCCTGACTCCCGGCAGTGATTCCGTCTCAGAGCTGAGCTCACTGGTCTGTGGAGCGGGACCAGCACAGCACCTACCTCCTGGGTTGCGGTGAGAATTAAATAAAATGCAGCACGTTAGCGCACCTGACCAACCCCACGCCTGGCAGGTGCTGAATATTGTAGCTGTTGTCTTATTCTTTGTGCCCATTGTCTGCCCTACCTGTGTCAGCGTTCAGGGCAGCGAGACAAGCCACGTGGGGGTCGTACGAGCTCTCCTGGGGCTCTGGCCCGCTTATGAAGCACAGCACTGCGGACCCTGGGTGCCACCCCGCGGCCATCCTCTCCCCATTCCCCTGCAATGCCATTGTGCCCCACCTGATTTAGGAGTAGATGCGATTGGTCTTAGTCATCCTGGTGATCCAATCCCCCCCACTCCCCGTCAGGGACTGGCTTTGGGCTGGGTAGGAGCCCAGTGGGGGGCCTCTGGGAGGAGATCCTGGCTGCTTATGACACCCCTGGAAAGAGATGGCAGCCCTTTCTCTATTAGATGTGGGTATGTTCAGATGGGATGTGGACTTTAGTGGCCTCTCGTGACCCACTGAGCAGAAGGATGGAGAAAAGCTGATGCGCAATGCTGTGACCGAGTACACACCAGCCCCAGAGCTGACCTCCCACTGGACTTCTTACTTGTGAAGTCACACACCTTCCTTGCAGTTTAAGCCAGTCGGTTGGACTTTCTGTTAGTTGCAGCTGAAGGAATCCCAACTGCCACTTACATACGTGGTCATCAGCTGACCTCACGCTGACCCCGATAGACAGGTCTAGGGGGTTATGCTTCCAGGTAGGAGGCTCAGAGAGACTGTGTCCCTCGTTGGAGATTACACAGCCCACCTTGAAAGTCCACAGCTGGCCACTGTGTTCCACCACCACCCTGCACGTGAGGGGACCCAGCCACAACTCTGTGACCCCTGTGGGTGGAGCCCTCCTAGGGACAGATTGGCACCCTTGCTCTCTTGAATGAGGAGAGGGGCCAAGTGGGGCAGGGGCTGAGTGATGGGCCACAGTGTTGGTGAGGGCTCTGACCCAAGAGCTCCTGCCATGTGGCTGAGGGCAGCTCCCCCACCTCCACCTCCTGTGGCCTGTGCCCCCGCAGGCTTGGTTTGCCCCTCCAACCCGGCCCGCCCTCCTGCACCCCAGAAGGGAAGCTGGGCATGGGCAGGCCAGCTTGGAGACCCTTAGTTACCACAGGGTCCTGAGTCACTGCTGGTCCAGGTACACCGTGCCGAAGTGCAAGACCAGCCTGGTGTCCCCAGCCTAGGAGGCCCAACTCTCCTGCCCATGCTCTGCCCTCCAGCCGTGATGCTTCTGTCCTCAAATGGCCACCAAGCCCCAGAGTTTTGCCCATACTGTTTCCTCTGCCTGGAAAGCTCTCGCCCTTCTTTGCCTGGTTAATGTCTGCTAATCCTGCCGACCCCTGCTCCTCCCCCGACTCCCCTCCCCAGACAAATCAGGACCGCTCAGCCTGTTTTACCTGCTCCCATGGCCCCAGGCTGCGCCTCGGGAACACTCACCAGAGTTGGTGATTGTCAGCCTGTGTGTTAGTGGTGACTGTCCCTCTCCTCCACTAGACCAGAGCCCCACCAGGGCAGGGAGGAGCCGGCCAGTTCCTAGGTGCCAGGTACTCGGAAAGTCACGCATAGGCGGTCTGGGCTTAAACGAGCTGTGAGACCTTCCTTTCGAAACTGGCTGACTACAAGTGCCTCAGTTTCCCCATCTGGGGTGTGGGAACAATAATAGCACCTAACCGTGATGAGGATTAGATGAGCTAATCAGCATGAGGAACTTAGAACAGGGCCTGGTGCCTCTTAAGTGCAGAAGCGTCAGCCAGTGCAGCTGCTGCTGCTTGTAGGTGTCCACTGGAGATTTGTGGAAGGAAGGGAAGGGAAGGGGAGAGGGGTGGGCATCTCCACACCCCAGGTCCAATGTTCTCTGTCACCCGGGAGCCTGCCCTTTGCGTGGCCACTGAAAGAGGGTGTGTGGCTGTCAGGGTCCGCAGAGCCCGTTTTCAAATGAGCGAATGGTCACTGCAAAGGGTCAGCTCCTCCCTCACACCCTGGAAAGGCTCTGGAAGGGCCTGCCCGGGGGTGACACAAAAGGAGTCTTTCCTTTGCTTAGGGACTAGAGACACATGGGAAGCAAGTGCCAGGACAGGACGAGGCCAGCTCCTGTCCCTTCCAGGACTGCCATCTGCGCCAGCCCCTGCGCGAGGAGTCTTCAGGAATCTGAGCTGCCCCCGCCTGCCAGGCACATCCAGGCGCTCCCTGGTGCTCCCTGAGCAGGGGTGGGCAGGGTCCCCGCAGCACCCCATGGACCTGCGAGGCTGGCAGCCTACCTTCGGGGAAAGAGCACTGGAGTCTCAAAGCCAGCTGCACTCACTGCCTCCCACAACCCGATTCCCCCTCTCCGGCTCAGGCTCCCCCCTCCCCCGTAAGGCGGGGCTCACAGCAACTGCTCCATAGGGCCTTGGTGAGCATCAGAGGAGGCAGCGGGACACACAGCATGGGTAGCTCAGCTCTCGTCTAAGCTACCCACTCTCCTGCCAGCCCTTGCCTGAATGCTGCCATCGCCATCTCTGCACCTCGCCCTCCTCTAGTGCTACCTACCCTCCATTCTCTCGGAGTCAGATGCCATCCATGTGCTGGTGACTCTACCAGCCCCTCTCCAGCCCCAGCCCCATATTTCCGGCAGTGCTGGGTGTGTCCGCTTGGAGGTGCCCCTGGAGCCTCAATCCTGACTGGCCCTGAAGTCATCCCAGAACCCCATCTCACCACCCTCCCTCAAGCCTGCCAGTCCCGCCCACTCAAGCCAGAAGCCCTGCTGCCTGCCGGGAGTGCCCCCTGCCCTCAGGTCCAGCCCACTCCAGGTTTTCCTCCCAAGTCTCCCTTCAATCCCCTTTCTCCATGCTCGTGCCATTGCCCTTGCTTAGGCCGCGATCATCTCACCTAGAGCGCTGCAGAGACCTCCCTGCTGGTGTGCTGCTGCCAGCCTCGCCCTCTCTGCTTCATCTCTGCACTGCAGCAGGGGCGATCTCCCTGGGGTGCTGGGCTTTACCCTTTGGACACGCCCACTGCCCCTCGGATAGACCCACCCTCTGTAGCCCCGTGGTCTGGCCCTGACCTCTCGCTCTCACTTCCCTGTGCCCCTAACTTAACCTCCTTACCAAGCCTGGCATCGTCCTGCTATTTGGGCTTCGCTCCTGCCATCCTCAGCCTGGAGTACCCTCTTCACACCCACCTTGCCACCTGGGGAGCTCCTGCTCACCCTCTCAGACTCAACATGGCTGTCGCCCCTCCAGGGGACTTTGAAAATATCCTCACCACTCAGATCATCCCCAAGACCCGACTCTCTCTCCCAGAAAACCGTGAGCACATCACTGTCACACACTGACCACAGCTGGTTGTCCTCAAACACTTGTTTTACCCAGGCGCCTATAGGCTCCACGAGGGCCACGGCCACATCTGCCCTGGTCCCAGCCAGGTCAGGCACGTACTAGAGCACTCAGTCGAGGCAGCAAGAAGGGGTCGGATGCCTTGCTCTTGGGGCCTATGCCTGGAATGAGGCTGCACCCACCTGAACAAAGGATGTAGTTTTCTAATTTGCACAAAGGTGACTTACGGGCCAGTGGCACAGCCCTGCTCACTGCTGTCCTCCTGCGCAGTGGCCACCTGCACACAGGCCTGGCACAGGGTAAGCACACCAGCATCGCTTCTTGTATTAAGTAAATCAGATGTTCCAGTGTGTCCATCGAGAGGCCCCCAGCCTCCCTCTGGCCCCACCCTCTCCCCCACATCTCTCTCCCAGGCTGCGGTTTGAGGCCAGAGGAGGCCACAGGGCAGACGCCCTTGCACTTACCCACGGTGCTGAACACTGTGCAGCAGAAAAAGAGCGAGCTCAGGAAGGACCAGTCTGCGGACCTGTTAAACCACTGGGGCTTCATCTTCTGCAGATGCTCCTGGAGGTCCTGTTTCCTGCCTTCCACAGCTCGAGAAAGACAAGAGCAGCGTGAGGGAGAGGTCCTCATCTTCAAGATAGGTCCCACCCAGGCAAAGGGGACAGAGTCTGCCCCAAGGACCAGCCGCCCACCTGCCCTGCAGTCACCATCAACACCACAGCTTGGTGTCCAGAGCCCTCCTTTAAAACGCCTCTGCAGCTTAGGTCCTGCCGTTGGTCCCCATGAAGGTTAGGAAGCCATGTAGCCCAGTGAGAGGAGCACCTATCTGAGGGACCCGTGGGGGTCCAGACTGAGCTCAGCCCTGGAATTGCTGTGCAGCCTGCGGGGGGGGAGGGTTCTGAAGTTTCTGAACTTCTGTTTCTTTTACTTTTCAAAGGGAGATAACTTCTGCTCTGTCCTTCTCACAGAGTTTTTGAGAATTGAAAGCGAAATGCTTTTAGGAAATGCAAGCTAGTATACAGATGTACTTCGCACCACTCCTGCGGGTCATTAATTCTGACGGAGTTTGATAATCACACTGTGATCTTTGGGTCCTAGCTGCCTGAGAATGTCTCCTTCAGGGCTGGGAAACCTTGACTTCCAAAACTTCAGTCCCAGGGCCAAAAGAGCAGGGATGGGAACCCTGATTTCTCAGGGAGATTCTCAAATGGTTCTGTCTGCATGGGCGGCCAGTGGGCTTTGGGACCCCAGAAGTTACCTGCCAGCCTCTGGTATGGTCGGAAGCGGATGGCACTGAGCCTGGTGCACAGCAGGAAGTTACTCCTCATTTGAATGGGCACCAGCTTGGGAATCCCCACCCCTGCATTCTAGACCCTCTGACCCTGAACCTGACAAGTTCCAGTGGCTGTGGACAAAAGGCTTCGTTCTGAGCCTCAGTTTCCCCATTGGGAAGCAGCATGACATGGTGGTAAAAGGCTCAAGCTCTGGAGTTCGAGCACCTGGGGATGAATTCCAGGCTTCACTTTTTCTAGCTTGTGAACTTGGGCAAATTGCTTAACCTCCCAGTGTCTCATCTAATCTGGAAAAGGGGGGCAATTCATTCCCAACTTATAGAGTTCTTATGAGGATGAAGTGAGATAATGTGTGAAAAGCTTTGGCACAGGATCTACACTTAACTAGTACCATTGAGCAGGTTAATCTCCAGTGAAAATCAGTACAAAGTGGAGTTGGACCAGCTCTGAGTTCCTATGCCCTGCTGTGCATAAGATTCACCTGGGAAACTTTTTACAAAGAAGATTCCCAGTCCAGCCCTGGAGATTCTGATTAAGTGGATTTGAGGAAGAGCCCGGGAATGCGTATTTTAGACAAGTTCCCTGGATGGCTCCAGCCTTGAACTTGCTGGCAGTCTAGACCCTATGTAATGACTCAGGGTGCCCCTTGGGCAGCAGTGGCATCTCCCTGGTCCACCGAGTAAGCCAGTGTGTGTCTCGAAAGTGTGCAGAGCGTAGGACCCTCCACAGAGGGGAGACTCTGCCCCTTCTGACCAGTCTCTGGTCTTTGGGAGCTAAATCTGCTCCCAGAGCAAGGTCTGGCCTGTGGGAGGAGCTGGGAGCAAGTGGCTAAGGACCTGCTGTCCCTGGGGAGGGAGGACAGGAACCCCTGATCCCTGTTCTTCCTCTGACTTTTAGAGGCTATTTTTCCTTGTCTTTTCTTTATTTGCCCCCACTTCTTTTATCTTGCTCTGTTGAATACATCTTTGCAGGCTTCCTTCGGGGAGCAGAGCAGAGACAAGTGACTGAATACAAGTGAAGTACAATGAGGATACACACGAAGTGCCTCTGTCTTCCAAGAGGTGGCATGTCCCTTGTCTCCTCTGCTTCCCATAGGGTCCCTGAGACTGGCAGGCTTGAGATTGGAGGTCCTCTTCTCTCCAGCAGACTGAGACCCAGAGAGGGCAAGGGTTCTATCTCCACTGGTCACACAGTGAGCTGGGAGAGCAGCTGGGACCAGGACCAGGCTCCCAAGTTCTCCCAGCACCTCCCCCTCCCTTGAGCCAGACACCAGAAAAGGCCTTTGAAACAAGACGTGGGACAGTGGGGGGTGAGCAGCTCATCCCGGACACCCAAGCCCAGTTTGGGTTGTTCCTTGAGTTCTAGTCCCTGTAAAATGAATCCTAGGTCATACATAGCTAAGGACCAGCCTAGGAACAACAACATCTGAGCCCCAGATTTGCTCACCCATCTAACCCGCGCCACCCAATCTCCAGTAACCCATCCTCCCCAGAGCCTGCTGGTCTGACTGGCGCTGGGAGCTGGGGCAAAGGAAAGGGAGCTCCGCACTTTTCAGAGGAGAAAACTGAGGCTCAGAGAGAAGTCACTTGTGTGAGGTGCCCAGGAATGGGGAGGACAAAAACAGGCAGCTCCCAGACCCAGCCTCCTACAAGTTAGCCATCTGCTCTCTGGGGGCTGCTTCCACAACGAAGAAAAGGCCCGCCCTGCCCAGGTGAGGCACCTACCTGTTCTGTTACATTCCAGGATGCTGCAGAGCTCCTCCAAGAACGCCTTAAACTCTCGGTCCTCTGCTGTCCCCAGGACCTGGCCGCCCTCAATGGCAGAGAAGAGCACGGCACCCACCAGCGCGTAGGTCACCAAGGAGCAGAGGAAGCAGAAGCCAGGGAAGAGCTTCCCCAGAGCCTCTGGACAGCGCCTCCTGACCTGGCCTGAAGCCTCCATCCTCCCTGGAGCACGCAGGACAGGAGCCAGTGGAAGAGGCAGGAGCATCCAGGCAGGAAGAGAGGGTGGGAGTGCTCGGAGAATGGCCAGGCTCCAGCGCTAAGTGCATGGTGCGAGCGCTTCCCCAAGGACTCAGGAAGCAGCCGGCAACTCATCACGTTCAGTTTTTCTGAGCTACTCAGATGGCGCCCTCCCTAGTGCCCCAAATTGCTATTGATCCACCAGGCGGGCCAGCCCCGGAGCTGCCTGGGAGGGGCTTTGGGAGGATGGCGTGGCTGTCATTTTGTGCTTTGTGTGGCCTTTCCCATCCCAAAACTGCAATTCTGACTTCCCGGTACCAAACCCAGTTTTGGTTTTTAGTCAAGCGATTATCCTTCCTGAGGATTGTCTGTGGCACCCCTTGGCCTAGGGCACCTGGTCTCCTGGACAGGTGGTGATAATAGCAACTAATGTGGCCAGAGCTCACAGTTTCCAAAGGGCTTTTATCCCGTGTGAATCTAATTACTGGTCCCAATCTCTCACTGCCCTATAGCATACCCACCCTTGATGACCTCATGGTGGGAGGAGTATGCCTCCTTGACCCTTAGCTTTGGGGTAGACCACCTGATTCGCTCCAGCCAATTGGGCCTTAGCAGACACAACGCACAGTTGAAACCTGCTGGTGCAATTGGACTTGCTCCACTGTGCCTGTCTGCTGTGAGAAAAGTGTGCCCCCCATGGCGGGGTGGAGATGCATGCATGTTCAGATCCTGCTGCAAAAAAGGATCCACTCACTGTGCATCTTTGAGGAGCATGGTTTGTGACAGCCCCCAGTTTGTTCTTTCAGGGTTTGCCACGCTTTCAAGCCCTCTTCTTTGGGAAGCCCCTGTCCAGTGACTAAACAAGGCAGGGGTACAAAGTCTACCCACTTCTGCCCACCAAAGGACTCCTCCAGCCTGCAACCTTTATTTCCGAACTCCTTGTTGGTCCACAGAGACCCTGTCAGGTCTCCATTGTGATCTGAAGTCTTTCCCTGTCCCGTCTGCTTCCTTTACTTTCGCAACTCTTACTTCCCAAGAAAGCTTTTGCACTCCTGACTCTATCTGGGTGTCTTCTCCCCAAAGGATCCAGTGATAGTTGGCACCAGCAGTGATCTGAGAAGGTGGCTCTCAGATGGGGTTTTAGGACTGGGTCACTCAACATCCGAGTGGTAAGGAGACGGTGTGCAGACAGCCCTTGGTGCAAGGTGGTTGCTCAACTATTAAACTTTTCTCCAGTGGTGAGCTGGGATGGTGTGTTGACTAGTGCAATGATTCAGGCATTTGAAACATATTGGAGGAATGCTAAACACAAGGATAATAAGTTTGGGTGGTTACTGCAAAGTTGCATTGATGCCCTCAAGGCAAAGTTAGAAGAGAAGGTTAGTAGGACACAGTACAGCCCCTGTTGCTGCAGTCAGTCTCAGGGCTACAGCTGATTCTCATAGTCTTCCTCCTTCACTATCTAGTCCAGCTTTTCCTTGCCCTCTGCTACCTCTTCTACTGGTCTCAATGGCTTACCAAAAAGGCCGGGAGTGGTGGCTCACGCCTGTAATCCCAGCACTCTGGGAGGCCGAGGCGGGCGGATCGTTTGAGCTCAGGAGTTTGAGACCAGCCTGAGCAAGAGCGAGACCCCGTCTCTACCAAAAAATAAAAAGAAATTAATTGGACAGCTAAAAATATATATAGAAAAAACTAGCCAGGCATGGTGGCACATGCCTGTAGTCCCAGCTACTTGGGAGGCTGAGGCAGTAGGATTGCTTGAGCCCAGGAGTGTGAGGTTGCTGTGAGCTAGGCTGACGCCACGGCACTCACCCCAGGCAAGCGAGACTCTGTATCAAAAAAAAAAAAAAAAAAAAAAATGGCTTACCAAATGCCATGATCCAAATCCTCATTCCTGGGAGTCTAAGCCCTTGGTAACCATATCCTTTTTGGAGTGAGGTTGCTTGTGTTTGTCCATTCTCAGACATAGTTGGGCAAGAAGTACCGAGAGGTACCCATGTGGGTCACCTGAGTGCCACCCATATAACTCTCTGCTCCCACCGTGGGAAAGCAGTCCTACCTCTTCAATTACCCCTGACAAAATGGTCACCCCTCTTCTTGCTTGCTGGCTCCTGGGCATAAGAATCCTAAAGTGCCCAGATAGCATAAAGTGTAGTTCAATGGGCCCCTTGCTGGGTTTCCAGGTAAGTGTGTCCACCTTGGGGACCAGGACTTATAAGCCTGCAGAGCCCAGGATTCTAGGGATGGAAAACAGTGAAGGCATGTGGTCATATATGTATAATGTTCAGTTTGAAATGGAAAGCACCAAGCTTCATTGCTTCTATACTGCCCTGTAGAGTGATCTCCATCCAAGCCTTGAAAGCAAGATCTCCGTCCAAGCTTCGAAAAGCCAATTGCCTTCTATGCCCCACCCCTACCCCATCTATACCCAGTCTCCTAGATGGGGTCAAGTGTAAAATCTCTTATGCCTAGCCCTGGATCCCCAAGGTTTTCAACTGTTTTCTTCTAAAAAGTTTGAGAAGAACATAAGACTATATAGTTTTACAGTTTACATTTAAGCCCATGATCCATACTGAGTTAATTTTTAATAAGGTATGAGGTTTAGGTCAACATTTATTTATTTACTCTTGCCAGTGGATGCCCAGTCGTTCCAGCACCATTTGTTGAGAAGACTATCTTCATTCTATTGGACTGTTTTTCTCACCTTTGTGAAAAATCCGTTGAGCATATTTGTATGTGTCCATTTCCGGGTTCTCTATTCTGTTCCAGTGATCTTTGTGTGTATCCCTCTACCAACACCACATGTTCTAAATACTGTAAGTATGTAGTAGGCCTTAATATCAGGTAGGGTGATTTCTCCCACCTCATTCTCTTTTCAAGATTGTTCTAGCTGTTTTAAGGCCTTTCCAATAAATTTTAAAATTATCTTGTCTATGTCTACATAAGACCTTGCTGAGATTTTAACAGGGATTGCATTAAGTCTACAGATCAATGTGTGAAGACTCAACATCTTTACTATGTTAAGTCTTCCCATTCATGGACATGGCATGTCTTTCCTGGCCATTACTTTTGAATAACAGCTTCCTGTGCTCCCATGATTCTTTATTCAAATCAAGAATCAAGATTTCAAGATTAGAATGCATAGGTCAAGTTATTTGTTATTTTTTAGGTAATGCACTCTAAGTGCTATTTAATGTGTTTGAGTGCAGGGTTAATGGAGGAAAACGTTAGATAGTGGAGGTCTGAAAGTGTATTTGTACTCCTCATTTTAAGTCTTTTCAAAAGACACATTTCAAGTACCTAGAATAGTGTACAGCATAACCTGACAAAAACTTCCGTACACATCCTGCTTGGTGATTGTCATCACAATGCCATGCACCATCCAGGGGGAAACAGGGACCTGGGAGGAAGGGACCCTGTGATGGCCACAGATTGAAGATTAGTGAACTCCAGGTCATTAGCTAGATTATCTAGTTGTATGTAACTCAATGTGTCTATTCCCCAGTTTCAGTTTTTATTGAAACATTCCAGTCTTGTCTCAAGCGTCCAAGAGTGATTTGGCCACACTGGGGCCAAGGTGACGGTGGTGGCAGGAATGGGTGAGAACCCAGAAGGGAGGGGAAAGATTGTGGATAAAGTCAGAACCACAAGCTTCAACCTTTCTCCCCACTACATGGTTCTCCTCCAAGGTGACCTGAGTTCTCTTTGTTTTAGGAGGGAGGAATTTTCTAACAGCCCTTAGGTTAGCCAGCCATTTTCCTGGGGAGGAAGGGAGATGGGTTGGGTAGAGGCCTGCCTCCTCATGAAGACTAAATCCCTCTACTAATGACGCAGCAGATGGACATCAGGCAACCAGCTTTATTGCTGATAAAATTGGATTTGACAGCCTGAGCAAGAGTGAGACCCTGTCTCTACTAAAAATAGAAAGAAATTGGCCAAACAACTAAAAACAGAAAAAATTAGCCGGGCATGGTGGCATGTGCCTATAGTCCCAGCTACCTGGGAGGCTGAGGCAGGAGGATCGCTTGAGCCCAGGAGTTTGAGGTTGCTGTGAGCTAGGCTGATGCCACGGCACTCACCCCAGGCAAAAGAGTGAGATCCTGTCTCAAAAAAAAAATAAAAATAAAATTGGACTTGAGAAAGCGATTTGAACTTGAGGCCAAAATCAAATGTTCGGTGCCTTCCCCCAGCCATTGAACAGATTTAGCCATCCAGACTCCACAAAGACGGCCTGTCGTAGTCTCAAAGTCCATTTCCTCTTCTCTGAAATGGGAATCGTAATGGCATCTGGCCCATTCAGCTTGCACACCACTCTTTTCCTAGTAGAGGCTGGACAGTTAGAAATTATGCTTCCCAGTCTCTTCCACTGTTAAAATTCTGGGTGCAAATTAGATTAGATTCTTTTTACAAATGCACATCAATTTTGGATTTAAAGTAGATGTACTCCTGCAAGAGGGTGGCAAAACAATAGAATGAACCTGGCTGCTTGCATGGGGCAGAACCACTCTGCCAGTCCTGGACCACGGAGCAGACTATTATGTGAGAGAAGAATAGTATTCTGTCTTATTTTTGCTATTTCAATCAATGTCATGGCAGCAGAAAAGATATCCTGAGTAATATATAGCTTTTTTTTTCTTTTTTTGCTATGATCACCTCCTATCCTTTCTTTACAACCAGTTCAACAAAAATTTATTTTCTTTCTATGTGTCAGAAGACTTTGCACTCTTTTAATTACATAGTTGACTTTCTACACATATTTAATTAATATTTGTCTTCCCCATTAAACTGTAAACTCCTCAAGAATGAGGATGTATCTGTTTTATTCACCTTTCTAGCTTTAGCACTTACTACATTTCTGAAATCAAGATGCATTTCATAATCTACACCAGCCAGGCAACCAAGTAAGAACATAGTTGCCCCTGCCCATGTGTACACACTGGGTCAAGGTTCACATTTTGTCACTTCATTTAAGTTACACTGTTGGTTGATGTTGATAATACATGCCAGAAAATATAAGTGAGGTGAGAAGAATTTGCTAACACTCTCAGAATAAAGGAAGGAAATTTCAATTAAAAGAGTCCAGCGTCACTGATGTATGTGTAACGCAGCATTACAGTGAGGATGTTAAACTTCAATTTGTCAGAAATCACTTACAGATTTAAAACAGAAGCTGATTAACTTCTAGTAATATGTGATTGTGATTCAATTGAAGAAAAAAATGAAAGAATGAAAGAATGCTATTGTCAAATAGCAACGTACCTTATCAACATTTGCAGAATGTGTCTGCAGCATGGCAGGAAACCAAGAGACCACAGTGGAGCACTCTTTAAGACATGCTATAGCACAAATGCTCTTCATGTTCTAGAAAGTGAGACTGTGTGGGAAAACGTGAGCATAGGTGACTCTGATGCAAAAGGTGATTCCTGGACTTTTGCTTCTGGGTAGCCCGTGGAAAGCTGCAGGAGGCCAACACTCTTGCTCTGAAGCAAGTGGAAGAAAAGACAAATAGCAAAAGTCATATTTTTAAGAACATAAGAGAGCTGTGAAAACAACATGAAGATAAAACTAAAGTTCCAGAATGGAAAGAGCCCTCCCTAAGTGAGCTGATGTGCACCATCTCCTTCTTGTTGGGTGTTTGGTGACCTGGGCATAGCTGGAGGATTGGGACTTGCCTTATGCAGATATTCTTTTGGAGGAAAGAAAAACAAAGAGAGCTTTGGGCAGTTGTTTTGGGGCCAGCACAATGAATTAGAAACTAAAGAACATGGAACAAAAGGCTGATTTTTTTTTTCCATAGGCTATTTGATGCATTTTAGGGTGATGTGGCAGGCTGGCAAGCTGGGCTAGATAGAGGGTTGAGTAAAATCCCACATTGCTTAGGAGACAAGGTGTGGCTAGAGAGAAGATTCTAGCTCAAATATATGGATGGTCTCCCCCTGAAGATACTTGTAGTATTTTGAGTCCGCATGTGGCAGAAGACTAAGGGCTAAACTTAAAACCTCTAAAAGTAAAATCTTTCATGGCTGAGAAGAAAGTCAACTACCAGTCTCTCACCCAAAAGCCCAGTAGGATACTACTTGAGGGACCAGGAAAATTGTAAAGATGATATGACTCCTAATAAAATTGCAACCTCCCCCAGCTCAATCTATGATTGAAGCGGTGGTCAGCACTTAACCTTACCTGCCAACAAAAGGAAGGAGGGACATTTACTGATGGAAGATGTCGTCGGAAGCTGCTATAGTTCTTTTATATTTACTGTCTAGCACATAATAAAAAATTAATAAACATGTTGAGAGGCAGGAAAATGTGACAATAATCAAGTGGTGAGGGCGGGGCACAAAACGTAGACCCACAGAAGAGACAGATGCTAGAGTTAGCAGACAAGTACTTTAGTGACTATAAATGTACATAACAGAAAATGGAGGGAAAAAATGGACAGATGAATGAATAATTTTAATAGAGAATCTAAGCCTAGAAAAGGGTATCAAAAGGATATTCTAGATTTCAGAATTAAAACATATGCAATTAAAAACTTACTGGATTGGCAAGAGAAGACTGAGAGAAAGTGTGTGCAAAAGACATAGGTGATAAAGAACTGTTACTCAAAATGTACAAAGAACCCTTAAAACTCAACTGTAAGAAAAATAACAACACAATTTAAAAATGGGGGAAAAAGCCCGAGCAGATGCCTCACCGAAAAAGACATACAGACAGCAAAGAAGCATGTGAAGAGATGCTCAACATCATATGTCATTTGGGAATTTCAAGTTAAAACAACAATGAGATGCCACTACATGTCTATTAGAATGGCCAAAATGCAAAACACTGACAGCACCAAATAGTGGTCAGGATACGAAACAACAGGAACTCTCGTTGACTGCTGGTGGAAAAGCAAAATGGTACAACCACTTTGGAAGACAGTTTGGCAGTTTCTTATAAAACTAAATAGACTCTTATCATACAATGCAGTAATCATGCTCCTTGGTGTGTACTCAAAGAGTTCAAAACCCATGTCCACACAAAAACCTACACGCAAGGTTTACAGCAACTTTATGCATAATTGCCAAAAACTTGGATGTAACCAAGATGTCTTTCAGTAGGTAAATGGATAAATAAACTGGGGTACATCCAGACAATGGAATATTATTCAGCACTAAAAAGGAATGAGCTATCAAGCCATGAAAAGACATGGAGGAATATTAAATGCATATTACTGCGTGAAAGACGCCAATGTGAAAGGCTACATACTATCTGATATTAACTATATGACGTTCTGGAAACGGCGACACTATGGAGGTAGTAAAAAGATCAGTAGTTGCCAGGGGTTAGGGAGAGGGAGGGGCCACTAGGCAGAACATGGGAATTTTAGGACAATGAAACTATTCTGTATGATACTATAATAGTGGATACATGTCATTATGCATTTGTCCAAATTCATAGAATTCACAACACCAAGAGTGAACCTTAATGTAAACTGTGGACTTAGGGTGACAGTGATGTGTCAATGTAGGTTCACTGATTGTAACGAACGTACCACTCTGGTGTGGGATGTTGATAGTCGGGGAGGCTGTGCATGGGTGGGAGCCGGGCCTATATGTGAACTCTGTACTTTCTGCTCAACTTGGCTGTGAACCTAAAAATGCTCTAATAAAAATAAAATCTATTTTTTAAAAAAACTTACTGGATGGGTTTGACTGAAGACTGAACACAACAGAAGATAGAATTAATGAACTCAAAGATAATTAATAGGTCCAGTAAAGATGGAGTAACAGTGTCAGATTTATCCTGACAGTAGAGAAAAAAAAGATACATTATATGGAAGCAATGATTTTTTTAAAACTGAACATGAAGCAACAAAGAACAGTGATCCCCAGGACAAAGCGAAACCCTAGGATTGCCCCAGCTCACCGCCCCAGGTAGCTCCAGGTGTGGCACAGGGATCGGAACCCTGGCAGAGCTGGTGCCCTCCCTGAGTTGAGGAGAACAAGTTGAAAGTCCTGGGAGACGAAGGCTGAATTACCAGGACAGAGCCGAGAAGAGAGAAGTAAGTTTTTAAAGTGGGTGGGTGAGAATGCATCCACATAATAGGCGGTTGGTAAATGTTAGTGTACCTCTCCTCCCCTCCAAAGTTTATACATTCTGAAAGATGTCTTTTGAAGAAGCAAAGCTTTCAGAATGGTTTCCAGAGATGGAATAAATTTCTGATGTCTCAGTCAAGCAGTAGAAAAGACCTTTCTGAACAAAAGATAGGTCCTTTCCACAGCTCTGCTATCACATCAAGGAGGCAGCCACCTACTCCTGACACTGAGCAAGACTGTATACGCACGCTCTTTCCTCTGACCCTGCAGAAGAGGCCCCATATACCTTCTTTCTTAATTACATCTGAAAAAGAAACATGGAGTCTCGTTGAAATCTCTGCACAATTTAGATTCATTCTTCCTTGAAATCTGAATTTTTAATCAAGAGGGCCAGCCATGCAGAAGGTGAGTAGAAGTCCAAACACTGAAAAGAATGCAAAGCCTGCTGGTGATTTCTCCAGCCTGTTGTCCATTTCTGAGAATGTTGCTTGAAGTGAATAATTTATGCCACTTATTGATTCACATTCCTTAAGAGGAGGCTGAAGGTTTCCACCAAGTGAAAGCCCAGCTCCCCTGGAGGCATTTCCTGTAGACATTTCCTGCTTGGACTTGAAGGTTCTCTAACTAAAAATGTTCCACAGTGCAAAAACACTTTTGCATCAAGAGCATGGAGTGTATTTGACACAATGTGAATATGTCAAAGAAAGGGCAAATTAAGTATTTAAAATAACAGCTAGCAGGCCTCATTGGGGACGGTGGGGAAGATCATTGTTCCCAGTCCTTTACTACTTGCCTATAATAGGATGATATATCCATACTCTCTGCCATGTGACTTTGGAGTGCCACCCGATAGAGCTGGTGAGTATTAACATCATCTCTCCATTAAAATCGGGCATGGGTACCTGACTTGTTTGGTCAGTGAAATGGCAGCAGATGTGATGTCAGAAGAGACTTTTAATGTGTTTTCATGGATTGATTTGGCCTCCTGGGTTTCTGTTATGCACTATAAGAAGAGCATTCTCTCCTGGTCCCAGACACATGGAGCCCGCTGGAACCCCACCTGAAGCAAAGCCAAACCAGCCAGCCCTCAACTCTGTGGTAGATCTAGAGGAATCAACAAGAAGATTTTAGGAATTGATAGATCCTGGTGCATGTTGTCATCCCCTCCTAATGATGCTTTCATCAAAAAGTTAAACATAGAACTGCCCTATGACCCAGAAATTCCACTCCTAGATATATACCCAAAAGAACTGAAAACAGGGACTCAGACAAATACTTGTACACAAATGTTTACGGCAGCAGCACTGACAATAGCCAAAAGGTGGAACCAACCCAAATATCCACTAATGGATGAATGGGCATATACATATAATGGAATAGTATTCAGCCTTAAAAAAGGAATGAAGTACTGATACCTGCTACAATATATGTGAACCTCAAAAACCTTATGCTAAGTGAAAGAAGCTTGACATAAAAGGACAAATATTGTATGAATCCATTTCTATTAAATAGCCAGAAAAGGTAAATCCATAGAAAGAGAAAGCAAACTGGCGTTTACCAGGTGCTATGAAGAATTAGGAATAGGGGGTAACTGCATCATGGACCCAGGATTTTCCTTTGGGATGATGAAAATATTTTGGAGCTAGATAGAGGTGACAGTTTATATAGCACTGCGAATATGCTAAATGCCACTAAATCGTTCACTTAAAAATGGTTGATTTGTATTATGTAAATTTTACCTCCATAAAAAGAAAAAAGAAGAGATTCTGGTGCACGCCTGTAATCCCAGCTACTCTGGAGGCTGAGGTGGGAGGATCACTTCAGCCCAGGAGTTTGAGACCGGCCTGGGCAATACAGTGAGAGCTTGTCTCTAAAAAACAGACAAACAAACAAACAAACAAAAGATTTTGTTCATATAAATGGGATGTTTAATAGCCGTAAATGTCACCAGGGCTTAGTGTCATTTCCCCTTTCAATGAACCCACTCTGTGGAGTAGGAGGGTACTGGGTCTCAGAAGCTTGCAAATTTTGATCTGTGGGTTAATTTTGGAGTGGATTTAGGTAATCTGGGTGTAGATCCACTTAAAGATTCCCTCTAAATAACTGTCTTAGGGTAGAGGCAAGGCACTAAGGCGGTAAGCAGCTAAAGCACCTGATCTAGTTACAGGCACGTGTTCCTTCCAGGGATGAGTAAAGCTTTGGGGGCATTATCCAACTCCTTTATAAATCCACCTTTATAGGGCCTGAGCCCTCGAGCTGTTCTTGTCACCACCCTGCGAATTTAGATTGGCTGCCACCAGGGGGTAGTGGTGTCCTGGCGATGACTTCCCGGATGCGCAAAATAGAAGAAATCTTGAGTGTGCAGATTCTTGAGTTTCTACCTTTGAAAGTGGTAGCAAATATGTCCAGGCCACTTAACACACCATGAGCCGTTTAGAAAATACACATGTCTATTAAAGAGAATATCGGATCTGGAGAAGGATCTTTCGAAAACATCGTGTCCAGCCAAGTTATCAGGCAAATAACAGAAATTGGGTACAGAGAGGTCAGTGACTGGCCGAGAGCCACAGAGCCAGGCCTGGAACCCGGGTCCAGTGTGCTCACGTCTGGTGCTCTCGCTGCCACAGCCTCCTGCTCCCTCGAGCTTTTCTGGAGCGTTCAGCACAAGTCACGTCTGTGTGCTGACACGAGCATGTCTCCTCGTCCTCCCCGCGGCGCATCTCCCTTCGCTTCTTGCCGCCGCCTTTGCGCTCACGCCGCAGCTGCTCCCCGCCCCCACCTCCCCAGCCAAAGCATTAGCCGAAAAGCCGGCGTTCGGAATCCGAGCTGGCGATCTGAGAGCAGGGACTGGGGACAAGCGTCCACGCGGGGCTGACGAGCTGTCAAAGCCGTCACCATCTGTCAAGACCTATAAGAACGCACTCGGCACAGCCAGGCGGGCGGGCGAAGGGGCTGATGCAGTCGGTCACCCAGCGCCAGCCTGGGAGGCCCCTGCGCTTCACCTTGTGACCCGCCCCGGCCTGCAGTTCCTCCAGGAAGTACCCCAGTGAGCAAAGCCCCTGCCAGGTGCAGGCGGGAGGCGGGGAAGGAGGGGTCCTGCAAAGCTGGTGGAGACGCCGTCCCAGCGCGCTAGGGGCTGCCAATTCGGTTGCGGGCTGAGCCCAGTCTAGGAAAGGGTAAGCAACGATGCACGCGCCAGAGCGGCACGGAGCAGATTTGCAGATTTCTTCTACAAAAATCATGCACACACACCCCCATGACCCGTGTGAACGTCAGCAGGGCCGGACATACAGGGGAACTCCAACTCTTCAGAATCTGAACAGGCGGCCACCTTGTAGAGGGGACAGCTGACCCTTTGCCCCACCACCGAAAGGGCAGAGGGTCTTTCCTCCCATTGCTGTTTCCTGAATGCCCAAGGAGGCCTGCGTCGCTGGAGCTCTGCAAAATCCACAGAGCTGGAGCATTTTCGGTAAATGCCACCAGAGGGAGCTCCAAGAATAGATCTGGATTTTGCTTCCTCCTGGCTTATAAAGGAAGAGGGCGGGACCGGAGGGAAATGCTTTCTGATTCCAGCAGGTGCAAAGATCAGCGTAAAATGCACGACATTTTAACTTCACCCCTAATTCGTGAAAAGTATATGGTGGAATGATGCTGGATCTGCAGATTTACGGGATAGCTGCCCTCCACCATGAGTTTCCCTCATTGCAGACTCTAATGATCTCCAAAACAGAAGTCCTGCCTTTACGTTCAGTCTATAGCGTTCTCTCCAGAGGACTGAATCGCAGAGCTCTCACTCCCTCCCCTTCCAGGATTCACGGCCTCAGGAACTGCTCTTCCAACCAGAACTAAGCCCAGCCTCTGTTATCTCCAAACGTCAGAGGAGTTCCAGCCCCATCCCTCAGTCCCCCCTCTTCTGCAAGACACCCCATGAAAATGTGATAATGCAGATGTGACTCACTGTGCTATCCAGGCATGGAAATTAAGGAAGGAACCACTTCCGGCTACTAGATTCCACGTGGCCCTTTTTACTGCAGACGCTCATCTCGGTTTGGGATAGGGATGTAGCAGTGTGGTGTTCTGCTGCCAGGATGGAGTGATGAGATTCTCGTAGGAGGAGATGCAACAGCCATACCCAGAAACATGGCAAAGCCCACCTGAGATGAGTTGTAGATTAGAAGAGTTGGAATTCACGGCTGGGCAAGATGGCTCACACCTGTAAGCCCAGCAATTTAGGAGACCAAGGCAGGAGGTTTGCTTGAGGCCAGGAATTTGAGTCCAGCCTGAGCAACACAGTGAGACCCCATCTCTATAAAAAATTAGCTGGGCATGGTAATGCACACCTGTAGTACCAGCTACTCGAGGTGGAGGATGGGGGAGGCAGCTGAGGCTGGAGGCTCATTTGAGCCCAGGAGTTGGAGGTTGCAGTGAGCTATAATGACACCACTGTACTCTAGCCCAGGCAACAGAGAGAGACCTTATCTCAAAAAGAAAAAAGAATGTTGGGACTTGCAAGGTTTCCACCCTTATCACCATGTGAGGATGTCTCAAGTATTCGTTCCCTCTTCTCAGAACTACTTTGCTCCTGCAGAAATTTCCTTCTTTACGTGTTTGGAGACAGAGCTGTAAAGAGGGGTGTTTGCACACAGAACCCGGGGCCTGACCTAGGAGGGGAGACAGAGGGACTTGGCCCTGATTTTGCAGATTTGGGGTTCCATACAGACTGCTGCTGTGGGCTCCAGACAGCCCTGCACGCACAGGATTGCAAGGGCAAGCAGCAGGAAAACTGCTCAGGGAGGGCAGCCATTCCTGGTGCTGTCTGCAATGGCTTAGGCATTCCTGGGCTTCTCCTGGACAGCTCAGAGATGACTGCAGCCACCACTCCGGGTTGCCCCTCAGCCAATCCCCTGGCCTGCACTGGCAGGTGTTCCCCGACTGGCATTTTTTGAGTGCTCACCAAGCTGGGTGACAGGACCACAGGACAGGAGCAGCTGCTGGTCCTCAGGCCTCCTTCCCTCAGTCTTTATGTGACATTCATGGCTCACGTCTGAGGTGAATGGATGACACCCTCTGGGGCATCTGGGTTCAGAGCTCGTGAATGAAGAGAGCGTTGAGTTCATGCATGGTCCAAAACTCAGACTCTTTTTCTGAGGTGTGCACACTCAGGGTGTTGGTTCAATCAGTCCTCTTCAACTGTGGTTTTCACCCACACGTCAACTAGTGCTTCATCTGAAATGGCCTGGAGCCTCCGTTCTATCAGCTTTGTGGCCGTGGACCTGCCCGCTCCAGCTTCCCCAGCCGCCCATGTGTCTACTGTGTAGTATTTCATGTTTTGCAAAAAGCTTTCACTTTTGTTGTGTTATCCCCATTGCACAGATGATAAAACAGGCTTGCCGGCATCCCGAAGTCTCTGGTGAAGTGGGAACCAGAGTATAAACCTGCAGAATTGATAATTCCAAGATCAAACTAGGGACTTTACCAGCCAAGTTCACTGAGAAGATAATTCAAAGCTGAGGCACTTCATGTTGAACCAACAACTGTGCCTGAACTCAGCGAATCATATAATAACCACCTGGATTCGAGAACTCACATGGCTGGCTGCTGCCACTGGAAGGCTGAAGCTCTGAGTAACATCTAAGTGATTCTGCATTTAAGGTGGATGTCTTTGTTTTTGCCATCAGCACTCAGTCTGCTCAGTCCTGATACCGCATAAGAGGAACTCCCTCCTTCACATTCAGTATGCATGTTTCACCCCTGCTTCAGGGGTGGACAGGTAACTCATACTTGGCCATTTAGTGTTACTTTCCCTTGGCCACAGTGACTGATTGAGGAATGAGCACATGACCCAGTCAAAAGCATTGAGACTGATCATTCAGAGATAGGCACTCTCTTTCATAGCACTGAAACCTAGGAGGACATAAGCCTAGAGTGTCTGGCAGCAATCTTGTCACCATGAGGAGCCAAAGACACATAGAGTGGCTAGAGGATGACATCATTGGTCTCTGAATACAGCTATGCCTGAAGTTAGTATGTGATCCAACAAAGGTCTTTTTTCTCTTGAGCCAGTTTGAGTTGGCTCAAAGATCCTAACTGAGGTAGCATCTCTTCCACAGCAAACACGAGTCATCCTGTTGTAAGTGCATCATTCTATTTCTAGACTGTGGGCCTGGTCTTTGTCTCTTTCTCTCCTATCAAGTCACATGCTGATTGAGGCCATGGCCACTGGTCCCTTGGTCAGGTGAGTTGATTCACAGAATAAGGGCAAGTTACAGTGCCCAGCAGAAAGCATCCAGGCATCTTGCTCGATACGCAAGTTTGTCTCCTTTACTTATTTATATAAGGAAATGTGCTTGTTTTCACAACACCCTTCATGTCTTCTATCCTGCACCTGGAGCCTGTTTCCTCATATATGAAATGAAGTGAATGGACCAAGTAATCTCTAGAAATCCACTACTTGAATAACTAAATCCACTAAACGAATAACGTTGTTATTCATTTACACATTCTTCAAGAAAATCAAGAAAAATGACCTTATCAAGGGAACAGGACTTGTGATCATTGGGCTCTGGCACTTGAGCAGGGCCTGAGGCTTTAGGAAAATGTCCTTGCTGAGGATGTGCTTGACTCTCCATTGACAGTAACCTGTAGCTAGAAACGTCTTAATTTGGGAGAAAATGAGAAATAAGTAAGAATAAGTGTCAAGGTGGATTTATGTGGGGCATTTTCTTCTTTGTCCAAGGCCTCAGATCTGTCAGCACCATCCAAACCAGCAAACACAAGTGCATTTCAGGAAAAACTTCTGCTTATACTGAGTTTCCCAGAAAATTGCATTTGGAGAGCTGTGAAGCTTGGCTGTGAGTAATTTGTTTTTTAAGTAGCTCTGTTAGTTGGTCCACATTGTGTTTTTCATTCCATCAGAGCCGAAGGTGGTGTTTCTTTTGTTTATAGTATTAGTGTTATATTATTGGTGATCTCATTGTTCTTGTTTGTGACATGTTTACCTCAGTAGGACGGTTATTGCAGGAGGCAAGTCGGGGGCCAATCTACCCACCAAACCTGCAGAACTAAAGAAAAAGACTCCAATCTGTCCTGCAGGGTGCATATTACTCCTCTCTTGGATTGTTAAATTCTAATTATAGGCTGTTGATCCCCGTTAGAACCATTTATAAGCCTAAACACTGTTCTGCAGCGTCTTTTGCCAATAGGTCTGTTTCGTTCTCATTGCTGTGTAAAACATAACATTTGCGCTTTTGGGGGACTAGAACAGGTTAGTATTCTCTGGGAAAGGTGGATGGAAAATAGGCAAAATATGACTCAAAGCTGGGATAGGGCAAAAACAATGCACTTCACCTTGACATTTATTTATTAGGAATTTCTGAAACCCTAGGACTATGGAGCTCTCCTTTCAGATCTCAGCTCAAATGCCACTTCCTCAAGGAAGCTCTCCCTGACTGCCCACCTCACATTCTTGGGACAGCATGTACTCCCTCCCAACTTCCTAGTGCTTGTCATAGTGGGTCATTTCACAGAACCGTGGAGATGATTTGATTGTGTCTCTCCACTAGATAGAAAGCTGCAGAGGAGTCCTATTGGGCTCACCAATGCCTACTATGATGCTTAGCACACAGTAGACATTTAACAATTGTGTTGTGTGATGTGTGTGTGCTGTTTTATTTGACAATATTCAATCATACCATGGAAGGCAAAAAAAAAACACAAATAAGATGGATCAAACTCATAAGAAGTGTGAGGTATAGATAACAAGCAAGTCAGTACATTACAAAATATAAGCAAAATCCATAAGATGTTAGGTATAGAGAGAGGATGAGTAGCAAGTAGCTTATGAGATATAGGAAGAACTCACATGGGTAATGAGTAAATCCGTAACCTGTGTGCCACAGTAAAGATAGATACAATAAATGGAACATACTCTAGAACAAACTAGAGGGCTATGCATAGGTAGGAAAAGATAAAAAGACCAAGTTATAAGATGCAATCATGCTACGTCAGGGCTGACAGCTATGTGATCTGCTAAATCAGCCACCCATCAGTGACATCCATTATGATCTCAATCGTGTTCTGCCCAAGAAGCACAGATAAATGCAGAGCTGTCCAGCAGGCTAATGGATGTGCTCCTGCTGTGGCCAGGAGAACTTGCCCCTTGGGCTCTCCAGGAGCAAGAGGAAAGTGTGTGTCGTTGCCCCAGGCACCTTCCGTCTGTTGGATCCCCTTGCTCACCCTCAATTATGGTCCTTGTAACCACATCATCAAGGCGAAAAGTTAATATGGGGAGGAAGAGGGAGAGTGAGAGGGAGAGGAAGAGAGAAAGAGAGAGAGCAGGGGAGAGAGAAAGACAAAACACGTGAACATTGTGTGTTACATAACCCAGGATTCAGGCAGGGATTCTCCCACCTGCTTCTACTTTATCATATATGTGGTAACCTACCCCATCCCTTTCCTCTTGCATCTCACCGTTGTGTTTTAAATTTAAATAAATTGTGTGATTCAAGCATTTTAACTAGATCTGTGAGTCTTTCTATTCTGTCACTCCAGAATAGTTTGCCTGGAAGTTGATGTTTTATACAGCACTGAAATAGTGCATTGTGAATTATCTACTATGACTGCTGATAAAGGTGAGGTTAGGGTTAAATTAGTTTCTGAATCTAGTTACAGAAAAGAAAAGAAAAAAGAAAGAAAAAAACCGTCTTTCAACAAGTATCCATTGTGTTAAGTGCTGAGGATGCAACCATGAAAACCAGCCAGGATCCCTGCCCTCATGAAGCTTGTAACAGAGGAAAGGCAATCTGCTAATCACAAACAAATGTTAAGTTTTAACAACGATAAGTCTTGTGAAGAGAAGGTGCATGCTCCTCTGAGAGCATATGACAGAGGAATTTGACCCATCCAGAGAGGGGAGGAATTAATTAAGCTACCGAAAAGGGATAAACATCCCAGGCATAGTGATTTGCCTGGGCAAAGACCACGTGATGGGATGATCTCATCAGCCATTCATTCAGCAGGCAGCACTGACCCCTTGTGCCTGGCCCCATGTAGGGTGCAGGAATACAGGGGAGAAAGCGGCTTTGCCCCAAGACAAGCCCAGGAGGATCGTTAGACCCAGAAGGGTCCTTGGAGAACCCTGGTTTCCTAACTTGGAGCCTGTTACTAATTCTCACACATGCAGGCTTCCCCCACACCCAGGGCTCACTTGTGAGTCCGTCCCTCCCAGGATTAAAAACTGACCTCATCATAAAGTCCCAGGCTCCTGTCTCATCCTTAACGCTATTTGAAAACTTTTGATGCTCCAACTCAAACCCAATTTGCAAACCTCCATTAGCTAAAATCTCACTGAATTCCAGCTTTAGGAGGAATAATCAAGATACCATTCCCTGACCTATACCGAACTCTTTACACACATTATTTTTTATCTTTATAACAACCATATGAGATAGCACCAAACGGACACTCAGAGAAGGTAAGTAATTTGTCCAAGTCATTCAGCTAGTAAGTGACAAAATCAAGACTCAAATCCAGGTTGTTCTGGCCCTGGAGCTCAAACCCAGTGAAAACCAAGCTCTAACCAGGAATTTTGGGTTAAAAATGAAGCTCCATCTGACTGGATGTTCCATAATATTTAGGAATGTGGATTTTCTGGGTGTATCTTGTATTGTGGTTGTGTCAATGGTATTGTGGTTTTGGTGATGTGGTTGTGTTTTGGCAATCCATGCTGAAAATGCTTGCAGATTAGATGCTGTGCTGTCTGGGTTTTGTTTCCAAATATTCTGTGTGAATGGGGGCGTGGTGAAGAGTGTGTTTGTGCTGGGAGATGAGGCAGAGTCTGTGGGCAGGAGGGAAGGAAATGGATCGATCATGAGTCCATCATTTGGAAGTTGAGGATGGGCACATGGGGATTTATTATAATACCCTCTTTCCTTTTGCCTATGTTCGAAATTTTCCATAAAACGTTTTTCCAAAACAAGTTCTGGGTTATGTTTCGAGGGTCCAATCCTTCATCTGCACATCCCATAGAATTTCACAATTATGTTTTCCTGCAGAATCAGAAGCTGTATGGAGCTGCTTCAAAAATCTGAATCATCAAAGATATAATCGAGCCTTCACCACCAGATTAGCCGGCAAAAACGTACCCGGCACATTCTCCTGGCGCTGCGCTGGGCCTCTGGACTGAAACCAGGACTTTCGCATGTCCTGAGAACAGCCTTGCCAGTTCTCAACACGCGCAGAATTCCGATTCCGACTCCAGATTACGAACTCTGTAACTGTGCGCAAGTTAATTAACCTCTCTTAGCCCTCGGTGTCCTCGTCTGTAGAAACGAGTTGGGTGGAGGGCGCGGTGTAACCCCTCAGAAGGTCGCTGAGGGAATCAGCCGGGCGCGGTGCTAGAACTCGCGACCCAGCAGGCCGGGCGATGCAGTTTTCCCGCCCGCCGGCTCGCTGGGCTTTTGACTCGCCCTCGGCGGCCTCTTCCGCCTGAGTCTGGCTGGGACAAGCCGTCTCTCTCCGTCGCGTCTGCCCGCTGGGTTTTCGCGGCGGCAAAGCTGCTCCACATACAAGTGGGCAGATGGCCTCGGGGACACACGTGCCACAGCCGGATTTGACTTTCCGGTTCCTGAGGGACCGGCGTGGGGGGGCGTGGACAAGAGGGTGTGTTCGTGGTGGTCGCGAGTGGGGGCCGCGAGTGGGGACGATCTCTTTTTAGAAATCCAGTGCATACAGTTCTCCTTCACCCCTGAAACTGGGTGGGTCGGGCTTTGGGGTGGTTGATTTTCTTTTTCCTTTTCTCAGCTGCGAGGCTTGCGGGCGAGCGGCCTAGCGTCGGCCCGCACGCGGCAGAGGGAGGGGATCATCCGGCGTCAGTGGTCTCCGAGGTGGGGGCGGGCCTGCTGCCGGAGAACGTGGCGAGGCTCGGGCCAGCCGCGAGCCCCGGCCAGTCCTGGAAAGCCCTGCGCGGCCTTTGAACGGTCTCGGGGACCGGCTTAGCGAGGCGGCGGGGGCGCCGGGCTGAGCCCGGAGCCCGGAGCCCCGAGGCGAGGCGCGCGCGGCTTCCTGCCGCCAGGGGGCGCCCAGCCCGGCGCAGCCCGCGGGCCTGGAGGGGCGGGGCGGGGCGGCAGCTGCAGGTGAAGGGTGGGTGGAAAGCGACCAGGCTAGGCCGGGAAAGCACCGCCTCCTCCCCGGCCACGCGTGCTCTGATCGGCGACCTCCGCTCAGCCCCACGGAAGGACCCGGGTTAGGGCAGAGAGTGTCTTCCCTGGGAGTGAGCTGGGTGTTGACAGTGACCGGGTAGAGGGCTGGCTGCAGGGGCTGGCACCCAGCAGGCGCTCATTAAGTATTTGCTGGCTGAGGAGCTCAGGGACAGCTCTGGGGAGCAGCTGGCTCCGAAATCCCAAGTCCAAGTTCACTCCTCCCCGTCTCGGTACCGGACTGCCTCTTAGTTAGCTACGATGTCCTGCGCCCCGAGAGCTCCCCCTTAGGTCGGGGAGCGAGGGAGCCCCTGCGCAGCGAGGACACGGAGTGGGGTGTCCGGAGGTATCCCCGCTCTGTGCCCCTCCTGCCTCCCACCGCCTTCCCGGGACGGAGCAGGCACTGCCTCGACTGCGAATTCTCAAATGGTTCCTCCCTGACCGCTGAGCTGAGCCTGGGGAGAGGGGGAAAGAGGGGTTCCTTCCCGGGACCTTGGTCCGGGCGCTCGGCCCGTGTGGTGCTCGGGCAAGTCTGACCTGAGACGGCCGAGGGGACCAGCGACCGAAGGGGCTTGACAAGAGGGTCTTAGGACACCCCTGGAACTAGCAAGGTCCGTGGAAATGCGCGCCACCGCCGGCGAGTGTCTCCGTTCTGACAAAGCCAACGCAGGCAAGAGGAAACTGCGGTTCAGAGAATGTAGAGTGGATGGAAACAGGCGGGCAAAAGCTTGAGCTTTCGAATGTCACACAACTTAGTGGCTCAGAGCTAGGCCTCTGAAAGAAGACTCGGTTCAAGACCCTGTTCCCTCACTTACCAGCTGTGTGATCTTGGGGGAGTTACTTAGCCTTTCTGAGTATTTCCTGCTTTGAAAAATGAAGACTTAAAAAGTTAACTAATTCTTTCGGGGCGTTGTAAACATGAAATTGGATTGTGAGTGCATAGATCTTAGCCCAGTGAGGGTTAAGTCTGGGTACGGGACAGCTGTTAGGCCGTATTCTCATAGCTGTCCCGGCCAGATCCAATCTATAAACCGAGATGACTCGCTTCCCAAAGCAGAGGGAAGTGTGCGAAGCCCTCTGCTCACGGGTGGTCTGGGCCCTGGTGGAAGAAATTCGGGAAGTTTGGGGCCTCCAGCACGCAGCCATCAGGGCTGAGGAGGCTGCGCTGTATCTGCTCCTCCTAAAACCTGGAGGCTGAGATGTCCCTGTGCAATACTAATGGCGCCCACCCTGCAAGACGATTCCTGGCGGACTTTCCTGCAGCCAACACCGGAAAACATTAACGACGACACTGAGCACATGTGGGCACCATAAGGACATTATCTCAATTAATCCTCATACCATCTCTGAAAAACACAAGTGATGCACAGAGAGGCGAAGTAACTCTCTCAAGGTCACACAGCCAGAGTGTGGCCAAGCTGGAACCCCCAACCCAATCTGGCTCAGGGGCCCGCGCTCTTCCTTATTTTGGGTAGTCTGAACATCTACCTATCAAGATCAGTCCCATAGCCTGGAACAAAACATCCAGTTAGGGTGGGAACGACCAGCAGTTCCCTGGGTCGAGGCCCCTCTGCTCACACCGGCAGTTTTACTCCCCCACCAGCCAGGGCCAGACCCGTGGAGCAGCAGAAAGCAGGTTGGGCCGGGACTCTGTCCCCGGTGGATCGCTCCTTGGTGCTCAAGGATCCTGCCAAGTTTGCCACCATCTCGCTCAGGCTCCCTTGGACCAGGTGACAAGGAACTTCGCACACGTTTCCACTGTGGGCTGTGGGGAGGAGCCGGCCCCGACACCCGCTTCTTCTCTGCAAAGCCCAGGTGCCAACGAAAGACGCCCTGGGAGCTGGCGTTCATTAAAGAATGAACATCGCCAAATGAGTCTCTCTGTACATACGCCTCTGCCTCTGGACCGGGCCTACAGTCGAGGTCTCCCTGCAACCCCCACGTCCCCAGCCCCTGCCCCGTAGACATCAGCCTGGACTTGGGTGCCAAAGTCAAGACCACGCAAGGACCCCCGCTGGGGGCCTGGCTCAGGCAGGCTGGGGCTTGGAGACTCTTTGGGGACGTGAGAGCTTGAGGAGGAGGGAAGAAGTTTTGAGCACCGAGTGAGGCCTCTGGGACAGCTTCGCCGGCAGGGCATGTAGCCAGGAAAGTAGAGAAGAGTTGTCCCGCGCAGCCCAGGAGAGACACCTGCCACTGCCGAGCGGGGCACTTGCGGCGCCGAATACCAGGGGGCAGTGCTGCGCAGCGAATGCGGCCGGGCTCCCGCCAGCCGCCCGGGACAGCACGTTTACTGGATCCCCTCCGTTTCTCAAATGCGCGGCAAAGTTCCTCCGAGAGCGCTCCTAACCCCAACAGCCCCCTCGCCCCACAACACGCTAAAGGGTGCACGGTCCTCTCCGTCCGCGCGCCGCGCTCAGGGCGGGCGCCCTGTCTTTGCTTGGTTAAAGACAGCTGCCACCTGGCCGGTTTCGACCACTGACTTGGCCCTGGAGAAGCGTAAGCTGGGGCGGCGGGGTGCCCCGTCGGGTTTTTGCAGGTCGTGCGCGCAAGGGTGGGGTAACATAAAGAATGGGGTTTGATGGGACTCTCTCAGCCAGGACTGGAGCCCCGAAAATGCAGATGCCGCTTTTGACAGCGAAAAGAAAACGCGGGAGGTGGGCCGCCTGCATTCGATCGCTTTCCGGCTTTACGAAAAACCATGCAAAGAAAGGTCTAATAGAAGGTAGAGACCCACCGTTGGCCAAGGGGGAACCATCCCCAAAAGACAGGTGGAGGGGGCGCTGACCCTTCGCACCAGGACCCAGCCACAGGCCCACACTGTCAGTGTTGTTTGGGAAATGCCTTTCTAGCCTAGAGGAGACTGTGAACAGGTTTAAAATCCGCAGAAGCAGTGAACAAACAGGAACGGGTGACGCGCGGGGCTTTTTTCCACCCGAGGAGCTATAAACTCTATTCCCTGTCCCACCCTGGGGGAAGAGGCTGAGCCCCGAGTGCTGGGGCCAAGTGTGAGCCCAAGGAGCTTGGTGAAATAGAAACTGAACATGATTCTCTCTGGACTTGGCTTCCTTTTGCTGGAATTTTTGTTTTTGGTTTTCTTTTATTTCTAATAGCCGCTTTGCAATAAATAAAATAAAAAGGCAGCTGCACGTCAATGTGTGAATGCTAGTGGCTGTTTGTTCTTTGAAGAATTCACACTTTAAAATTGCTTTCTGTGAGCGCAGAGGAAGAACTTATAAACCACCGTTACGTAATTTGAAACCATCAATAGCCCCTCTTTAAGGTTGTCTTCATTGTGGGAAGTCAAGGTAATGATTTTGTCGCTGTCTAATTTCATCCCAATGTATGGCGTCGCTTTTATAGCCTTTCAAAGGTAACTGAAAGGCATCAATCTGGGGCCCTTTTTGTGGCCGATTAACAGTTTAAACTGGTTTTCTAACCCTGTCACAACTATTGGGCTGATAAACAGGATTTCTGCAGAGGCATCAGCAAGTTCGTAAATAGATCATTTTTTAAAACTTGGGCAATTCCGAGCTTCTCGGTCAAAAATAAAACATAGGTCCACAGGGTTTTGTGTGCATGTGTGTGTGTTTCTCACCTCCAAGAAGAGGTAGTTATAAATGACTTCTCAAGAGTTATTTGTGTCCTGCTTATTATTATTATGACTATTATTGTCATAATCTTAGGAGAAAGTGAACAGCAAGCTGAGAACACAGGGACAGAAATCAATGGGCTTGTGGGCACTGCATTGACTCTACCTTATTGTAGGAAATGTCCTCCCATTAACCATTGGCTAAGCCTGGCCGTGCTACCGACCTTCTTTGACACAGAACCGTCCACACAGAAATATCCAATTTTATTGCACGTGTTCCTCGGAAGAAAGTATTTTACGTGGACACTGTTGGGGCAACTGCCAAACGACAGAAAGGAAGACAATCCAGACACCGGCATAGGGACAATCATCCATCACCTTTTATCCCCTTCGTGCCACTAAGAAATAGTTAATTTTTAAACATAGGAGCAAAATTGCAAACTAGACAATTTGAGACTTTTTTTAAAATTAGGTTTAGGCCCAATCTCACTGGAAGTTTTTCTCTGTGATTCCGCCAGATTTTTCTGATGCTGTAGAAACCTCTGACTCCCGCCCCTGTTCACGCACCAAGGCCAGACAGCCCCACTCCCTTGGTCACCCGAGGATAACCTTTGGGTGTAGGCGCGGCCTCTTAATCCGAGGGGAGGGGCAGGTCCCGCAGAGCAAAGCGAAGGAGGTATTGTATTGTAAGTAGCAGTGAAACTGTCAGGAGGCCCAGCCTGGCACCCATCGCCGCACGCAGCCGGGTGAAGCGACACCCCAGGACCTGGAGCTCCACCGGGATGCTCCTCGGGCGCCGCGGGAGGGATTGCTTTGGCTGGTTTGTCTTCCCCACTCCCTCCCGCGCGGGTTCGGGGAGTTTAGGGCCCCAGCGCAGGGAAGAAAGGGCCAGAAAGCGCTTCTGGGCTCGGTAGGGGTGTGGCCGCTGCGGAGTCCACGCCCGGCCTCTGCTCCTGAGACTCAAGGCAGGACGGGACGCCGAAGAAAAGTCGCCGGGCCGGCAGGGATCCCAGGTCGGGAAGTACCCAGCCGTCGGCATGCGGGAAGTCGAGGCGCGCAGACCGCCTCCCTCCCGGCTCGGCTCCCGGGCCCCACGTGCGGATCTGCTCCGGGAACCGCCGGAGCACCGCGACTCAGGCCCCGGGAGGCGCCTCCCGAACGCCCAAGGACAGTCGTCACCGAGGGGGCAGACTGGGCCCGCGCGTTTGCATTTCGCGCTCCGCCGCCACCTGCAAGAAGCAGAACCCAGAGCCCGACCCGCACCCTCACTCCCTCTTCCCCGCCCCCCAGCTCGGCCTGGCCCGCAGTGCTCTGGGAGGCCCCGGGTGGCGCTGTCTCCTCCCCTCCTGCAAACGCCACCGCCAGTCAAAGGCGGCCACCCCACCCAGGCTGGCGAGCCACCGGCCCCCGGGCTGCGTCCGCCGCGGCTCAGCCGCGCCGGGTGCGGAACGCGGGCTGAGGTGGGCAGAGCGCAGAGTCCCCACGGCTCGTACCTCTCGGACGGGGCCACAAGGGCTAGCGTCGGGGGTGGGCAATGGCCAGGTTTTCGGGCCGGGCGAAGGAACCCAGCGCGGCTTCGGGGCGCGCGGCCCCTCTCCCTCCCCGCGCGGCCGGATCCCGTCCTACCACTCCCGATCCCTGGCGGGGCTCTCCGTTGCCTTTGGCATTTCCTCTCCCTCCCAGGGTTTCCACCTTTCTGCTTCTCTCTTACTGCCGTCTCCTTTACCCACACCTTTTCCCCCCACCTTGTCCCCCGCCCCCACTCTTCTGCAGTTTGTCGCCGAGAGAGTCCCATACAACTCCATAAAGCCAATAAGCCAAAAATGAATGTAAGCACTGCCCAAACCCGTGTGCGTATCCTGCTGCTTCTAGCAGGCACATTGTCACGGGGTGGATTTGGATCAGCTTCCTCAGAGAGGCCCGAAAGCTTTAAAAAATTCTAAGTCAGGAGACAGCTGGCTATTTTCTTAGCACCTCTGCGGTGGCTGAGGACTTCGTCCTCCTCAGACACCTCCAGCCCAGGGACGTTAGCCCATTGCACAGGTGGAAGACATGGAGCAGGGAGATAACCCCAACTATTATAAACTTAATTTTTTTCATGTGGTGGATTTCAGTCTTTTGAATACGATCTCTATCTCTTGTTTTTCCTCCTTGTTTAAGTTCTCGACGTTTTCTTGGATAGTTTAAGCAACGGGAGGAAGAGAGGGCAAAGATAGCCCCATACCTTTCAATAGAGTGAAATAACAGCTTGAAATTACAGCTACATAACTATCAAAAATGAAACTGTGTTTGTGAAAATCTGTAACCCTAGCTATGTAATTGAAGACGTTCATGAAAAAGGATATTGCACAGGTGAAAGTGATTTTACCATTGCTTTCATATTTTTAATATTTTGCAGAATTGTTGAGAGGACTTTTCCTGAATATAATAGATGAATGTTTCAACTTGGAAAGTTCAGTGTAGCCTTAGTCATTGCAGGGCTACAGTTATCATAAATTGCCTTTATAGTGTACATTATTTAAAGTGATTGAAATTTGTTTCTTTTTAAAAAATAGTCTCTGAAGTTGCAAACGTCCCACCCTTACCAAATAGACTTCCTAAAACTTGAAATGGGTTCCCATGAGCTTTTTCTTGGAGAAATTTCACATTAAACAATGTTTCTGGGACTCTTAAAAGAAGGAATTGGAACCCAGCCTTCACAACCATCAATATTCCTGCCAGATTCTTTGCACTGGGCATTTCCCTATGTGCCCTGACTTTACTTTTGTTGAAGCAAAAGTTCTCATGCAGGAAATTTTGCATTCTGCTTGTGGCAAATTCTGAAGTGACACAGGTTTAGGTATCCTCTGCCTATCCCGGTGGTCAAGATTTTGGATGTGACATAGGAGCAAATATTTAGGGCATGCTGGCAAGGTGAGGGAGACGCAAAAACTCCTGATCATATTCATGAAGGTTGAAGGCAAAATTCAAAACAGTTCCTGGTTTTCATGAAGCACTCCAATATTGAGGAAAAGGAGGCATTAAGATCAGAATTGTCCAAAGTGCCTGTGTGCCTTCACATTTATTACTGATCATCATCCCTTTTCCATTTCTCGTTTTGTTTGGCCAGTTCTGAGTACCTGGGGACTTAGCCGAGAACTGTTTGCTTTGGTTTCTTCCCATATCTTTAGTAACAACTGGACGAGATGCTGCCTAATCCAAATTCTTATACTTTGGTCTTGTTCTTTTAACACCTAGATTTTCAAATTAAAGAGTTTTTCTGTCCCTACATATTTTTACCTCCCCTGCTTAACTTTATCTCTTTACTGGTTCTCTTTGCTTATTATTTTCCCTATTTATTCTCTTGCCCACTTGAGATTCCTATGATGGTGATTGACATTAGTGACTAAATTTCCAAAGCACCTTCAACTGATGCTTTTTATAGTCTGCCAGAGTAGCCCTTGTCTACCCAGAAAAGCAAGGGGAAAAATGAAATAATCACATACTGAGGGCAAAAATATTGTTTGCCTCACCACCAAAGTTTTTCAAATGAATGTTTTTAAATTAGAAATATCAGATTAATTACTGTAATAAAAATATAAATTACCACCCTCCAATGGCTATTCAGGCTAGGATCCTTTTTTGCTATCAACACCATAAAACACATATAGTGGCCATGCAAACCAAAAAGAAGTTCTATGTCTGACCCCAAATACTTAGTTCCTATTACTAACAGTCAATCTAGCATCTTTCTAGGGAAACCTGCTCTTAGAGGAAATGGAAAAGTCGAAGGGACATCCTGACCACTGATATGTAACGATTCTCTTTTGAAATACAGGAAGGGAACTCCAGCAGCATAAATCAGTGTTTCCATGTCCTGTGTCAGCCCCAAGGAAAGCGAATTTGGAATGGGAGGGGAAATGGCAGTCCTCAGGAAACGAAATACTTGCCCAGAGAATTCTGAGTAAATCAATCACCAGTCCAAGTAGGAATTGTTTTTTTTTTTAAATATCCACTTCCCATTTGTTTCACCCAATTCAAAATTTTTTTCCCAAGAAGAAAAAATACACTTGTAAAATGTCTCATTAACAGCAAAGAAGAATTGGACCTCAACTTTTGAATGCCATGCAGCTTTAATGGAGGCTGTAGAAGTTCGTGGAATGAAAGCACACTGCCAGCTTGCACTTGGACTCTTTTCCATCTGTGTGGTAGAGTCCGAGTTGTGTGTTCTACAAAAGCTTCAGTTGGCTGAAGGACGACTTTGGCCCCGAATTTTCATTGATTTTTGTTTCAAAAATGAAAGGGTGGTTGTTACTTCTCCAAAATTTAGAGTTTTAAGTCATTTCGCACATTTGATCTGATTTAAATCTTGTTTAGAGATAACACTTTAGACCATCTCTATATTTTAAATTATTTTGCAAGGGAAAAAAAAGAGAGAAAAACAGGAAGGTGCTGACTTTCTGTGTCAGATGAATGGATTATTGGTTTCATTCTTCAGGCATCCTGGATTGGTGCTCATAAAATAAAGGTTTTCTCTTCTACAAACACAGAGCTTTACCAATGCAAAGTATGTCAGTCTGATCAGCAGTCATAAAATGGGTGACATGAGGGTGGGATACGGCAGCAGGGCTGTCTCAGCTGGGAGCAAAGCAGTGATGCAGTGATTGTGTTTTTATGGAAAGCCTGTTTTGTCCAGTGGCTGATGAAATACAAAATGGTCCCCTAAGCCTGTCTCTGAAGCCAGCAGTTCAAAAACAGTAGAGCCAGTAGCTTATTTAAGCCCTGTCCCCTGCCCCCTCTCTACATAGCGACACCCCAGCTCCGAGCACCTCCAAATGCAAGACTTTTATAACCGAATGGAAGCTGCTAGGAGGGGCTCAGTTCCAGGATCAACAGTTTTTGCTTTAAAAAGAAGGTAACAGTTCAACCCCCTTGTTTGTTTTTGCCTCCGCATTTCCCTACCAGCGGGAGACCATTACCAGGGACAATGTTCTATTCCATTGTCATTATCTCCTAGAGAACTAAAACAATGCTCTGTTTGGCCTCCTAGGCGAGGGGAATTTGTTCTGCTCTTCCTTAAGCAGAGTTTCCCACTGAGTTTCTGACCCAGTCACTTGATATCCAGCTGGGATACCTGTCGACAATTTTTTAAAAATCTGCTGTCTTGTGTTTTGTAATTTCATTCTCTGAGAAATAGCCCAGAAACTCGATTCTCAATCAAGAGGAATCACACCATGGCTAAAGGGAAGTGGGTTTGCTCAAGCCGCATGAGCTCTCTAATTTAAATCAGCCAGATAGGATTTATTTATGGTTGTCTTATTTTTTTGCTTTGTGTTATTGAATAATGAACCCTAAAAGGTTTCATAATATTGTATTGTTGACTAGTAAACCCCAAAAGTTAGAGACCACAGGATCTCAGATGTTTTTATTAGACCATGGTGTTTACTTTTTGCTTATTTATTTTTAAATACATAAGTAAATTATAAATACAGATACAGTAAATTATAAATACAGATAAGTAAATTATAAATACAGATGGAGATAAAGATCAAGATAATGACGTCAAGATTTCTAACATTCATGACAAAAATACTGATGAACATTTGGAGAGTTGATGAACTCTTTGGAGCTATTTTGTCATATTTGAGATCTTCCAGAAAAGTAGAACAAGCTCACAGCCTGGAAAGAAACCTTCTGATCTCCTGGCCCTTCTTCCTTTACAAACATCTACACAGGCCTCCAGCCCAAAGTACTTCCACCTGGAAAATGTTAGGAAGCATGATCTTACCTTAGTAGCAGAAAGATTTGTTTGCCCTGAAGCTAAGGAGTCAGTAGGACACATAAGACTTTGTTTTGTCCTTGGACTTGAGGCAAACATGCCACCATCGCTCCAGTTGTTGCTATCATTTTATTGCTCTTATTACTCCTATTACTTTATTAGCTATGAGTAACTTGAGAAGCTCAAATGTATTAATAACAGCTGCATATAAAAAATATAATTGGCCAAGGCTGGCTACCTGAAAGATCGAGTCCCATGCTACTGAGGCCAAGGTCTTAGATTTGCAGTGGCTGGATGAGTGCAAACCTACCCTCAGATGGCTGGGAGAGAACAGGGGAGTCAGTGTGGGAGATAAGATGGCACAATGCTTAAGAGCTGGGACTTGGGGAGACAGACCTGTGTTTTCGAATCCTGGCACCTCCATTTGCTGTCTCCACAACTGAGCAAGTTACTAACCACTGTAAGTTTCCGTTGCCTTATCTCTAAGAATAGAGGAAATAAAAGTAACAATGTTTCATTGTTTGTTAGAAAAGTTAAATGACAAAGTGCATGTAAAGCATTCCACACTCAATATTAGCCGTCATCATTACTGTTTGTATACACAACGAACAGCATCACCCATCGAAGACTCCAACCTTGGAGTTCTTCCTCGTCCTGTCTCTATCACGAGAAAGAATGTCTACTCATGTTTAACTGCTAGATCCCAGGAGACTTATTGTTGTGCATGAGGGCAGCTTTATTTGGTTGGTCTGTTTGGGTTATACATTGATGGATACATTCTGCAACCCACAGTGGTCTTCAAGTTATGATGATTCTTCTTTCTTTACAAAAAACAGTTGAGAAAGCTGAGCTATATTTTTAAGTCCTAGTTTTACCTGGAAGCAAAAATAAACTGGAGTATTCATGTGCTCCATAAATGTCTAAGAGGTTGAGATAATTGAGGCCAACATATTTTATTTTTCCTTAAGGATACCAGATGTGACAAAACTAGTCCAGGATTTATAAGGGATGCCTGAAACTGGGGAGACCTTCTTTACAAGTAAACTCCACCTGTGTGAGCTGAGTGGTGGCTTGTAAGAAAGAAGTTCTAGTTTCCCTTCTGATGGGTTGGGACTCAGATAAGTCTATGAACGAAAGAGGTCCAATCCAGTTTTGAGTCAGATAATTTTTTTAAGGTTATGGCTGTCTTTAATACTCTTTCCCTGAAGTTCCCTAGTCTGAAATTTACTAATTCTGAGATGTTATACTTAAGGGGTCATACTGTTGATGACACTACATCGATTTGTTTATAATACCATCCCATTACATGTCACTAGATAGATGTTATATTTGCAGAAAGTCCAGGATTATGCCAACAAGTGAACTGGATCACCCCTACAACTATTCTGGTTTCCTACAACTATTCTGAAAGCTTCCTTGTGTTGTCTTTTCAAACATCAGGGGCTAGCTTAAAGAGCAAAATTGTGCCCGACATGCTCTGTCATGGGTTCTCATCCATGAAACTCTTTCATAGTTACTCCATTGGGCATCATTTGTACCAGTCCTCTCTTTAGATCCAGTTCCTACATCCCTTATCTTGTGTTACCTGTGGCTCTAGAAGCCTCTTCATTGCATGGGCTGCTTTTTCCACGTTGCTGGTTTTTTTTTTTTACTGAAGTCTGAACCCTGGAACCTTACCACACTGGACACAGCTTCAGGAGAGAGATCCCTGCTCTCAAGAACTTATAGTCTAGTTATGGGTGCAAATGCGCGTGAAAGAACTAACAATGGAAAGCAAGGGGCGATATGTGATGAGAATGTGGTCAAGATAAGTGTTATGGCTTATCCCGCTCTGGAACTCACTTTGCTCACATGAAAAGTTGGAGCTAATTCCCCAGGGTCAGCCCCTCTCGTGGGATTTTGTGAAAAGCAGACGAGATGATACGTATGGAAGTTTTCTGTCAACTACACACCAACTATACAAAAAACAAAACAAAACAAGAAGTAAGAGGACTTGTTAAATCATAAAATGCAGGAAATTAACTGAATAATTGTTAAACCTTACAAGGGCACTAGAGATCATAAATGCCAGAGTCAGAAACACGGTGGTATTGTTCCATCTGGGCTGGGCGGAGGAGGGAGGGAGTGCCACAGGAACGGGTGCAGAGAGGACCTTCAGTGACATTGGCGTGCTGTACATCTTATGCTCAGAGGTGGCTACACGAATTCTTTTTGTCTCATTTTATAAATTTTGGTATATATTAAAAATTACTATATATATATGACTTTAGTTATCAAGTCTTAATAGTTTCATTTTACAGATGAGAAAATTGAGGTCTTTAGAGGCCTAAAATCAAATAGCCTCTTAGCTAAACCAGTGCTAATTCTCATTTCCCCTCCCCCTCCATTTGTATTTTCATTATTCTCTGTAAATCTTGTCATATGTATCATCTCATCTGCTTTTCGCTGAAATCCCATGAGAGGGGCTGACCCTGGGGAATTAGCTCCAACTTTTCAGGTGAGCAAAGTGAGGTCCAGAGTGGGATAAGCCATAGCACTTATCTTGACCACATTCTCATCACATTTCGTCCTTGATTGCCTTCTTTCCCTCATACTCAACTCAATGGTGGGTCCTGCCAATTCTACCCTCTAAGTATGTTCTGGGTCCTTGCGCTTCTCCCCTTGCACTGCCCACGTGTCAGTGCATTTCCCCAGTAGCTCTTGACCGATGGCGGGAGAGGAAGTGTAGAATTGAGGACTGTGGGTCCAGGTTTTCTCGTTGGAACTTAACTGAGGGAGCCCTGTGTTTATTCACGTGGAAAATGTAGGGAACAATCACACCTGTTATGCATATTTCACAAGGCAGTTATGTGGTTAAATGTGAAGGCACTCTAACGGTATGAAGTGTTCTTTATAAAAACATACATGCATAGGGAGAAGTGTATACACAGTTCTACAGCCATTGTTACACATACCAGGCAGACACACTCCTCTCATGTATGCTTCTCAGTGTTTTCTCTAGATCTCTTACAGAATGTCTCACTCTGGTCTGATCCATCATCACGGACCTGCCTTACCCTCCTTGCTGGATGGAAATCCCTTGACAGTAGGAGTGGAGTCTCAGTCATCCCTACATCCACTGCAGCGACAAAAGCCATGTAGGGGCTGGGTGTGTGCTCTGCTGAATAGGTGTTGAGTGAATCTTTATACAAATGAAGCTGCTACTATTGCTGTTGTTGCCATTCCACCCTTGTGCCTTTACTCATGTCGCCTGCTTTTCCTACACCCATCCTTGAATGCCCAGGTTGAGTCCCACATCTTCAAAGAATCCATGCTCCATAGTCAGCCCTCATTCCAGCCAGTCCTTCCTTTCTTCTGAACTTCTCCACTTGGCAGCCTGGGCCACAAAACTCAGCCCTCATGGATGTCTTTACTCATTTGACATTGTATGGAATATGGGAAGTATCCTGAGGTGGGACCACATATCTCAGATGTCTCCTCCATCAATCCAGGAGACTCGACACTCCCTGAGAGTGGGTCCAGCACTTATCTGGCAGGTAGATACTCAGTAAATATTTGCTGGGTGAATGAATGAAGCCTCCTCACTGGGGTCCCTGTTTGCACTCTTACATTCCTGTGAGTCGTCCTTTACACTGCTAATGGTCTTTTCAAAGCTTCAGATTGCAAACCCTCATGTGGCTGCCTATTGCTCTTACAATAAATACAAAACCCCCTCCCATAGCCTGTGAAGCCATTCTATGCCCAGGTGTCTGTCCTTTCCAAACTCTTCTCCTTCCACTCTCTCCTTGACTCAGCTATGCCGGCCTCCCTCTTTTCCTCGATACACTAGGCATTGCTTCCTCAGGGTCTTTGCACTTGTCTTTCCTCTGCCTGGGAAGCTCTTTCCCTTTCTACATATGGTTGGCCAAAATAGTCCCAGCCACACATTCTATGAGTATTTCCTCACTGCACTCGCTGCTGTCTGAATTAACCTGTAGACTGATGTGTGTACCTGTCTCTTGCTGCTGCCACCCTACCCCACTAGACTGTAAGCTCCCCAAGAGCAAAGCCCGCATTTGCCTTTTTCACTGCTGTGTCTCTAGCCACTTAACAGAGTGGCAATTCCTAGGTGCTCAGTAAATGAAGGAATGGTGGGAAAATCATTTCACACTGTTATGGACTGAATTATGTCCCTCTAAAATTCATATGTTAGGGCGTGATGGCTCACGCCTGTAATCCCAGCTCTCTGGGAGGCCGAGGCGGGAGGATTGTTTGAGCTCAGGAGTTCGAAACCAGCCTGAGCAAGAGCGAGACCCCATCTCTACTAAAATTAGAAAGAAATCAACTGGACAACTAAAAATAGATAGAAAAAATTAGCCGGGCATGGTGGCACATGCCTGTAGTCCTAGCTCCTCGGGAGGCTGAGGCAGAAGGATTGCTTGAGCCCAGGAGTTTGAGGTAGCTGTGAGCTAGGCTGACGCCACAGCACTCTAGCCCAGGCAAGAGAGTGAGACTCTGTCTCAAAAAAAAAAAAAAAAAAATTCATATGTTGGAACCCTGCCCCCCAGTGGGACTAAATTTAGAGACAGGGCCTTTAGGGAAGTGATTAAGGTTAAATGAGTTCGTAAGAGTAGGGCCCTTATCCAGTAGGGCTGGTGTCCATATAAGAAGAGGGAGAGATACCAGATCTCTCTTTCTCTCCACATGAGCACAGAGGAAAGGCCACGTGAGGACGTGGTGAGAAGGCAGCTGGCTACAAGCTAAGAAGAAAGCCCTTACCAGAAACCAGCCCTGACAGCACCTTGATCTTGGACTTCCAGCCTCCAGATGGTGAGAAAATAAATTTCTGCTGTTTGAGCTCCCAGTCTATGGTATTTTGTAGTGGCAGTCCCAGCAGACTAACACACACACCATCACTAACTAGCGGGCTGGCCTCGGACTAATCACTTAACCTCTACATGCCTTAATTTCTTTACCTATAAAATGGAGCTGATAACCGTCCCTGCCTCATAGAGTTGCGGTCATAGCTTAAGTGAGTTGACATATGTAAGGCCCTAGGATACTAGATTAGTACTAACTATTTGTATTAGTAGAGCAGGTTCAGTCAAATTTAGTGAATGACAGCAACGATGCAAAATTTTAGAACTTGCAAGTAGGACACCTGGAAAGAAAATGTCACCTAGAGAAGGAGATGGCTCAGAGAGGTCCTAAGGTAAGGGGCAGATGAAAAGCGGCAGAGGAGGAGGAAAAGGTGTTCTAAGTAGACAGGCTTGGCGGAGGGGCTGGCTACCAGATGTGTCCAGGGACAGCACACAGGTGGTCGCACTGGGCAGAGTCTGGAGAGAAAAGAGTCTTATTTTACTTGCACAAAACACCAGTGTTGCAGAGCGAGGGAGAAGCCAGCAGACATCCTGAGCGTGTTTCCTGTCAGTGGTGATCCCATCCCTTTACTTGTCTTCCCAGGTTTGCCAGCAGGCCCTGCTCACCTGCCACCATCAGCTGTCACTCCTCTCCCTCCTTGGCACCTCTCGGTCTATCAGAGCACTCCACCTCTCTTCTTCTTCTCCAGTCTCACCCCGAAGTGATCATCCCGGAGTGGCAGGGCGCATCTCTTCATTTTCGAGCCTCTGTGCTATCCAGTCCCAGGTTTGCTTTTCTCTCCCTCTCCCCCTTTCTTTTTGGCATGCAGACTTGCCTTTTAAAGAGAATTTTAACTAGCGTGTTGGACTACTCTTGAGTGAATTGATCTGTGTAGACAATTTTGTTGTTTTCAGTCCTCCTTTCTGGCCACAAGACTGAAGCAGGATTGGGCTCTGACTTTTCAGGGCAGTTATTGCCTTTATGTTTCTTCTTTGCTCTTCTCTTGGAATTGAAGAACTCGCCGTGCATCCAGGGACCCACGCCTGCCTTCTCTCACTGCTCCCTGTCGGGGCAGGGTAAACACCAGTCCACGATGTCTGCCACAAACTCTCTGGGTGCAGGAACGCAGGCCTTGGAGGAGAAGATGTAAGCTGGTCTCCTGACTCTGTTCCTGCTTCCTACAGCCTGTCACTCTGGGATGCCAGAGCCTCAGTTTCCATGTTTGTAAAATGGCACAGGGAACAGGGAGATCAATGTGAAGGCTCTTGTTGACCCATCACACATCGGGTGGATATGGTTGTTCCCTTGTTTTCACCACCTGCCTGTCATCTGTTCTCTCATATTCCCTGGCCTCTTGGTGGCTGGCTCTCCAAATCCGAGAGGAAGAGAGGAGGGGGCTCAGTCGGCTCAAGGCCCTTCTCCCAACAGAGGGCTTCCCTGATGTGACTTGGGGCTCTAAGTACTCCTTCGATGACGCAAACCCAAATGGGCGGTTTGGTGAGGTGTTTTTCAGGAACAGCAAGCACGGAGAACCTGAGACTGATACTGCAGCTCTTCCACTTTGTTAGCTCCTTGAAGAAGAAGACAGCCTTCACCCCAGCTTCTCGTGCTGCCCGACTTGGCAGACATATCTAGAACGTAGCCTGTTCTTCAGGCCATCCTCTTAGACTCAGAGGCCACCAGGCCCAAGCAGGTCATGGGAATGGCAAGGCTAGTCTTGTGGGGCACTGAGGCACACAGGCCCCTTCAGTGGGGACAGTCACTTCTCACGTCCAGCTGATCGTTGACATGAAAATATGAGCCCAGTACAACCGGGTCATCTAATATGTCAAGAAAAACAGAGTTCCAGCTTTTGGGTAAAGTACCCTTATTCTTACAATAGTGGAAATTAACTCAAATTTTTAAAACTGCAATGTGGCCCAAACAAAACCAAAACCACAGACTGGATTTGGCTCAGGTTCTCAGCCTCTGCTTTAAACAAATCCACACTGTCATGTTGGTAGATGTTCAGTGTTACTGTTCTCTGGGGCTTATCTGCATTTTTACTGGGGCCTTGGTGCCTCGGCATGACAGTAACAGGGAAGATGTTTTCGGTCACAGCATGTGGAAAGTCACCTACTTCACCTTCCTGGCAGGCTTGTCTCCCTACCCAGTAGCAGTCATATAATTTGGACAGCCTGATGACTCTGCCGCCAAGCAAGTAGTCTTTGCCTAAGGACCTGACTCTGTTACGCTTACCACACGTGACCACAGACTCTGAGAATGTTACAGCTGGGGGGCCCTTGGGATCGCCCTGACTTGCCTCCTGCTTCAGCAAGAAAGCAAGTGAAGGCCACGTGGGGAGTTCTCAGAGGGCAAAGCACAACCAGCTCTTCCGTGCATTTGCAACTGATTGCCTTCTGTTTTCTTCACTGGAGGGTAACAACTTCTCCCTTTTGTTTCTAAAAAAAAGTGGCAAAATGTAAAAACAGACAAAATAATTTGTCCAAATTAAGAATATAGAGGGAGAAGGCACTGTAGAGTCTCGAAACTGTGGATATTTGTACATGTTTATGTTTTGGGCAGCAGCAACTAAACATCTGAACGGGGGTGAAGCGTCCTGCTCTGCACCAGACATTTGACCTCTGGTCCAAGCAGGGCACTGGGAGGGTGTCTGCTTCCTGCACCTCTGCAGAAGGCCTCTTCTATAAGATGATGGGTAGAGTTTGGTGGCCCATGAGGCAGGCTTGCTCCTCCTTCCAGCTTCCATCCACCCAGGCCTCAGACTAGCCCCACCCAGGATAAGCCTTAGGACAGGGGACCACAGCCAGCCACCGATGTCCAGACTGCTAGCAGGGAAAGAGAGAGCCTCCGTGGAGTTTGCAACTCAGCCTTCAATGGTCCATGTTAGGGCAGTGGCATAATATCACCATAAACAGCTTTTGAGGACATCAAATGTCACTGCCACACTTTGATATTTAATTCCTCACAAAAGCTGTTTATGGTTCGGTGTACTCCTCCTCTTCACGAACATTATACCTTAATTTTATTAGCTATTTCAGAGAATTCAAACAGATTAAGGAGACTCAATTTTCCCTTCTGGAAGTCATGCTGATTTAATTAGTTAATATTTGTAAAGCATTTTTGAAGTGGGAAAGTGCTGTAGAAGTACGAAGGTATAGTATTTAGGATTTACTCAACACACTTTATCATCACATCTCCAGTCCATAAATGCCACCCCTCCTAGCTCATGAGAGGTGCGTGTTAGTTCCCACCATTGCTTCACTCCGTGGGGAGTGTTTCTGCCTTTCTTTGGGGTCACATTGGGTTCCAAGACCACTTACAGCCATCTGTGGCTCTGTGACCACAGGTCTCTGCTTCTGTTACAGCCAAGAGTCTCGGCAAACTCTTAGAACAAATGTTTCTCACAAATAGCTATTAATGGTCCACCTGATTCCTTTTCTCCTTTTGCTAATATTTGTGAGTGCCCACCGTGGACCAGGCATTCCTTCCTCTGGGTTTCCTTTTCTCGCCCGGGCTAGTGATTTGGCTGAGAGATCTCATCTCTCTGCTTTCCTTCATCCCTTTGCCTGTGTTCCACGGGAGCTAACACAATGTATCTGCAGGCAACAATATGCTCATGCTCAGTTCCGTATTCCCATGTCACACATCTCACCTGGGCCAGCTTTATGCAGTGAATGGAGGTAAGTCAACGTTGCTTGCACTGCTTCCACGTGGGTACAGTTTTGACTTGCAGAATTACAGTTTGAATGTAAAGGGATAAAGTGTGACACATATGTAATTCTTCTGAGTTTATTTTATGTTAAATATTTCTCAAATGATGTCTGTGCTTCTCTGCCTTCTTAAACAAAATGCAATTTAATCTTTCGAGGGTCATTTCCTGAATATCCATTGTCACACAGCATTCTATTGCATTCATGCCCCCAAGAGCACTCGAGGCTGTAGTCACTTGCGTCCAAGCAAAGCGACCCCAGAATGTGATGGTTTCTGAGTTACTTGGTTTGTTTCCTATCCCTCTCTGAAATTTGCTGTTGTGGACATTCTCACTGTCTTCAGCGTTCCTCCCTCAAACACTACTTTCCCTTCCCATTTGTTGCCTCTAATCTTCTGCAGCTGGGAATTGTTAGAATTAGATTTTTAAAAAAAGCATAAATAGGGTTTGAATGAGGGACTGAGAAGGTCCCCCATGAGCAAAGAACTCGAGTTGAAATTTACGGTCTCCATGATACACCAATTTTAAAGCTCAGAAGCATTGTCTTCTTTTTCCATTTGGGGCTCTCTCCTGGATGGGGTGAGGTTTATAAAATAAGTGATTTCTGGGCAAGCATTCCTGCACATTGAATTAAAAACACTTCATAGTTTTGATACAGAGACTTGCATGGAGTAGGTGTCACTACCTGCTTGTTGAATAAATGGCTCCAGCAGCTTTTCAGGCAGTAAGGAATTTTAGAAAATGATAGGTTTAAAGACGCTTTGAAACACAAATGAACTGTTAGAAAGATACAAATTTATAAGCCAGGTTTTCTGGAAAACCTCAAAGTTCTTCATGACCCAGAAAATGTTGTAATGAAATCAACCTTTCTTTTCTTTCTCCCAGAATGCCTCACCTGGAGAATTTCAAAGAGCCAAACAACCACCTGTTGTCATTTTCCATTCCCTGCCCTAAGTGTTAACATATCTCTGATTTCCTAAAGGTAAGAGCAGAACAAGTTCATTTGCATCTTTGTTTTTTAAAAAGAGAAGGAAAGTTTAGAGCTCTGTACCCACCTCCCAGTGAGAAGCCCTCTTTCAATTTCAAGAAGATCTTGGCAGAGATTATTTTCATTCCATCTCCAGCTCTGACCATTTTTATTCTCTATGATCTTAAGACAGACATGTTATGTCTTTTAGTAGTCTAGCCTACACTGGTAATGTCTGAAATAGGGAAAGAACAAAAATTAATTTATGAATTATTCTTCAGAATTTGGTTATTCCATAGGAGGCACTATATAGTGCATGAGTTATGGTTGTGGATTTTGTGTCAGATGGTCCTGGGTTTGAATCCAGGCTGTACCACTTCCTAGCTTTGAGCCCAAGGACAAGTGGTTTGGCCTCTCTGAGCCTCAGTTTCTTATCCACAATATGGGTGTTCAGTTACTTATTGTTGCAAAACAAACCTACCCAAAGCTTAGCAGCTTAAAACAATCACAACCTTATGTTTTCTTAAGATTCTGCTATTTGGACAGGGCTCAGCATGGATGGCTCATCCCTGCCTCACGTGGTCTTTTCACAGGATCCCTCATAAGGCTGCATTCAGCTGGAAGGTCAGCTGGGGATGGAACATCCAAAATGACCTCACTTAGATGACTGGAAGTTGGTGCTATCTGCTGGAGCACTTCAATTTTCCATGTAGCCTCTTTTCCTTTAGTAGTCTAGACTGCCTTTCTTACATCATAGCAGCTGGATTCTAAGAGAGCAAGAACAAAAGCTACCAGACCTCTTCCAGGTCTTGCCCTACAACTAGCACGAAGTCACTTCCACCTCATTTTATTGATCAAAGCACGTTACAAAGCTAGCCAGATTCACTGAAGGGGAAATATCTTGATGGGAGGAATGGCAAAGAATTTATGGCCATATTTAATCCAACACAGGGGGTATACATAATAATTCTTTTCTCACAGTGTTGTTATGAGAAGTAAATGAGATAATGGCAGTCAGTAAGTCCTTAATAAATACTAGCTGCTTATTATTGTTATACAATATTGAATCAAGATGAAGCCAATCAGCTTTGTCATCTACTACCTGGACACATCAATTACCCTGGCTGGTTCTTGGTTCCTTCTTGGTATCTCTGGTTCTATTTAACACAGAGCTGGCCCCATAGGAGATACTCAAATAAAGACACTAATAGCAAATATTTATTGACAATGTTTACTATGTGCCAAGCACTGTTCTAAGCAATTTACTTATGTTACATAGCAACTCTATAGGTATTAGAGTTAACCTTATTTTGCAGATAGACTACTGAGGCACAGAAAAGGAAAGTAACCTGCCTAAAGCCACATACCTAGTAAGTAAGGGAGCTAGAATATGAATATTTGACTCAGGCAGCCTGACTGACACCAGAGTCCCTGTTCATTTGATTTGTTGAAGAAGTGAGGCTTATGTCACTCTAAAACTCCTTTTAACTCAAATTATATGATGTTTCTAAGTACAAAATATACATAATTGATAACACGTAGTTTCTTGGTACAAAATGCAAAGTTGAAAAATGAAGTTCAATGAGATTGTTCGCTTGAAATATATAGTTCAGAATTTAGCTTTCTGCACATTGGCTAATACTCTATCTTTAGTTAAAATAGGGAAGAAACATTTGAATGTATGGCTGCATTTTCTATTTTGGATATTCAACATTGGTTTTCATTTCAAGTACTTCCCCAGTGTCCCAACTAGTTTCTGTGAAATGGGATAATGACAATTAGATGAGATTATATTCATCACCACTGGAGCCTTTGATTAGAGACGAAAGTCTCTGTATGAATGCCAGATGTTCTTGTATTTATTAGTCATTGTTATCAGGTACCCAAATTCGTTGTTACAGAAACTTAATTTCTGGTTGTATCATCTCCACTGATGCACTTTTTTTTAAAATGATGTCTCAGACATCAAGTTATGCTGTCCCCAAACCACTTGTGATCTAAAAGGATTGCAGATTTTCTGCCAGCATGTCTTCCCCTCCTACTTCTTTCTAAAATAAAAAGTGAAGATGGGAAAGGAAAGCACTCTGTGCACCTCGAATCCTGCTTTCTGTTGCAGCGACGGGAAGCAAGTAGGTGGAGGCAGGGAACAGGAAAAGCATCCCTAAGGCTCAGATCATGATTTAGTTCCTTTTTATGGCATCATTTCACCCAATCCCAGAGAGTGCATCTTGTTTAGGTTCCAGGAAGCCAGGGTGGAGGTGGGAGTATAGCTTTGAGTCAGGAGACCAGGATTGCAGAAGAGAGGCCCCCACTAACTAGTTGTCTAATCCTTAACAAGTTGCTTTGTCTTTCCGGGCTCATTTTTCTCATCTGTCAAGTCAAATGAAGGTTATGGAATAGATGATCTCTAAAAAATCCTTCCAGTTCTACAGTTCTATTCTGGGTCCGTCTGCACCTGCAGACAGTGATGTGGGGGTAGGAGGGGGCCTGGGGAAGGAGGCAAATTTAGTCAAGAGAATAAAACACTTTCACCTGGAGCAGCCTTGCATCCTCATGTGTGTTGTGTAGCACAGGCTTGTCTCAGATTATCAAATAATTGACTGAGTTCTCTCCTTTCTTTGCCAGTAGACACACAGCTTTAGTTTTTCTGGGAGCAGCAGCTGCTTTTCTGAAATTTCCATCCCAGGGCTTCCGTCCTCCACTGTGTCCTCTCAGAAACCTGTCATGGTTTTTCTGGATGGATGCCCACAGAATTTTAATCCAGGCATAAAAAAAGGAAAGAAAAGAAAGAAAGGAAGAAAAAAGAAAAAAAGGAAGGAAGAAAGTAAGAAAAAAGTATTACGTATAACAAAAAGAAAAAAACAGATTATGTGTTGACTTTCTTATTTAATTTGGTTACTTCAAGAACTTGCAACATGGAGGGGCTTGGTCCACAGACCCTTTGTGCCTCCAACCCAGAGCCGTGACTAGGGCCAGTGAGCTTTCTTAGTTAGTGAGCCTGTCTGTGAATATGTAGAGGAGAGGCCTATATGATTCAGAGGTTTCCCTGGGTCCTGTGCCAGGTCCTGCAGTCTCCAGACTCTTGGTAAATGTCTGTTTAATTAAATTAGATGTTTTCCTAGAAAATCCCATTTTCTACCATTCCCAATTAAGCATTTGCATTTCCAGTAAAGGGGAAGGGAGGAAGTTCCTGCCCTCAGGAAGCTTTTCCGAGTCACCCAGATTTTAGAAGGTGCAGTTCTCCAGCTTGTGGAAAGATCCCCTGGGGAGCCAGCTAGAAATGCAGATTCCTGGACACTGCTCTCTCACATCCATTCAGTCAGTTTGAGATCCAGGAAACTGAATTTTACTCACCCCAAATCAGCTCGATGCACAAGGGTGATGGACTCCTAGGAAATGCTCAGGACCAGAAATAAATACCATTATCAGAAACAAGATTTCCATGTTCTCATCTCTATTTCATATTGTTTAGATAAAATTCATGAAAACTGATACATAATAATCAGGATTCTTGGCATTAAGGTCATTGCTCTGTGTCTCTTTGATACACAGGGTGATCACCTCAAGATTTGGAAAACCTGAAGCAGGGACAGTTTTGAAACTAAAAAAGCAGAGCCCTGTGGCATTGGTAAAGGAAAGCGTGAGGAGCTTTGAAGTCAGGCAGAACTGAGTCAAATTCTGCACTTAGCAACTGTGTGATGTGAGCTCTCTGAGTCCACCTCCCTGACTAGTACTACCTCCCTGACAGAGGAGTTGAGAAGGTTACAAGAGTTTATGCACCCAATAATGACTGCTGAATAAATAGTTCCCTCCTAAAATGTGCCACCGTTGTGCCCTATAAGAAGGGGAAGGGCAGGGATTTCCAGGCCTAACTTCAAATTTACATTTGGGATTTGGCCACAGTTCGGGCGTTTCCCTGCGGTGCTGGATAAAAGCCACTGCGTACCTCCGAGGCCACCACTGCCCCCAGGCCGTGTCCTGAGGGCAGCAGTTTGCGTCCCGGCTCCCCGCCCACTCCCGGTCTACCTAAAAGAAAAGGTGTTGGGTTGGGTCATTTTTATTTTTAAAAAGACTTCCCTCCCAGCCTGTGACCGGGCACCCAGACGTCCGCCTGGGTTTCTCAGGACTCAGCGGCCTTCGCTGAAAGAAGGAAGCCGCATACACAGGAGCCTCTGGGGACCCGGAGCCACCCCAAGTGGTCCCATTAGGGCTGAGGCTGAGGTCTGGGACTTCCGCAGCCCTCAGGGCTGCTGAGGGGGCGAGATGGGCCCCAAATCCTCCCGCACACTGGACCCGGCGCAATCGGAGGTCCGACCCTTCCACCCCGCCGCCGAGGGGCTGGAAAGGGCTAGTGTTCTGGGATTCGGAATCCTCCTGCCCCTGCCCCGGAGGTCCCAGGAGCTCCCTCGGACCGAGCTCTGCACAGAAACGAAGGCCCCACTCACCGCTGGGACCTCCCTCGGGAGGACCCGAATCCCAGCTACCCGTCCTGGCGACGCGGTGACGCGAGTCAAGACCTACAGCCGCACCTCCCGACGGCTTGGCTCGCGTGGGAGCGAAGCCCTCGGTGCCCCGAAGCGCCAACCTGGGCGTTTGAGCGTCGCGGGAAGTAACTGGGGAGTTGCCTGGATTTTGTCTAAATCCCACTGTACATCTTCGGAACAGGGTGGCTACAAGGACCCTTCCCCCTCGCCGCTCGCATCCGCCCCCACTGACCCGTCCGAGGAGAGCGGGCAATCCGCGGCGCTTTCCACCCGGCAGCCCAGCAGGGAGCGTGGGCAGCGGGGAGGGCCGATGAGCCGTCCGTCCGCTGGGGACCCAGGAAACCCGCTGCCCAGCGGAGAGCAGTTCTGGACAGTCCCCTCCCCCCAATAAAATCAAGTAAAAGCCCGAGGTCTGCCTGCACGGCCACAGATGCCCTCCGGAATGGGGCCAGGAGTGCGTTCTCAAGGGGATGAGCGGGTGGCCGGGTGGAGAGTGCTAAAGGCCCCTCTCCCACTGCCCCCTTCGGCCCCGGGAGGTTTGATGGGGCTCAGCAGGGCGACGGTGGAGGCCCGGGCGGTAGCGTCGGGACCGTGGGGAGGGCGGTGCGCGCCTCGCTGCGAGCCGGAACCCCTCGAGGCCCGCCACACACACTCGCACCCCTCCCCCTGCCTCCCTGCCTCCCACCCGCTCGCCGCGACCCTCTACCCCCAACCCCCTTCCCTCCTCCTTCCCTTCCCGGCCCGCCTCCGCCCCATTCTTGGAATTGTGTGGAAAAATTCTCAGCCAAACCTCCCACCTCTCCTCTCCTCCCACCCCCTTTAAAAAACCCCCTTTCCTCCCCGGCCCCTGCACTCTTTGTGAATGAGGGCAGGGAACACAGCCCTTCCCCCGCCCAGGAGCCACGCCAGACCGCCGCACTCAGAGGACTGTTTGTTAATAGTCCAATTAGATAATTGCCATCTTTCACTCCTTTTGCTCTGCATTTCCCATAAAGGAATGAATGGGGAGAGCGGCGTGGAGAGGGCTTCTGCCCCGGCAAGGTGACGAGAAGGGCTGGAGCATGCTCCTTGCACAAGGCCATGCGCTTGAATTGAATCATTGTAGCCTAATCAATGCTCTTATTGGATTACTGGCTGTTGCTTTTCTCAAAGATATTGTAGCAGAGACAATGAAATAGCTAGGGGAAAACTTTTTTTTTTTGAAGCAGATCTCACAGTTGAGATTTTCTCCGCGCTCTCTCCCTCTCCCCCTCTCTCTCCTGCTGGACTCTCTGAGTACAAAGCTGCCCTTTGAATGGGCTGTCTCAGGGCTGCTGGAGGTGCAGGCATGAAAAAATCCAACTGGAACTAAATGAAGAGAGGTGGCAGTTTAAGATGGCTGTCTGCATCGAGGTGTGTTAAGCAGTTGTTTGGGGAGAGAGCTTGGCTTTTTTAGAGTGTAGGGGAGATACTTTTTGGATAAACTTTTTCTCCTCCCCCTTCTCCCCACCAACTGCTTTCTTCTGCAGGGTGTGTAGGGTTTTTTTTTTCCCCTTATCCGCCCCCCCCATTCAGCTCTATCTGGCGAGTGTGGAGAAAACCCCTCTAGCCAGTATGTGAGCAGGAGGGTCAAAGGCAAAGGGAAAGTTAATAATGCCTGCTAATAGTACTAACAATTCAGGATGAATCTTGTCAAAAGTTTTTCTGGAAGTGTAGGTCTTTGATTGTGTGTTTCCTGAAAGCAAGACCAATCATTTCCGTTTATTCACTGGCTAAACCCCTACTTGATTGGGGACAAGGACAGAAACCATCCATTACGATCTGATATATTATCCAAACAATTTAGTGTATTCATGAGGTAACCGAAACGTGGGGGTTGCGAAATTACCCGTAATCAGTTGCAACAGCCAGTGTGCGTCCCCCCGGGTGTCGGACAACTACGACTCGCCGTCTCAGTAACAGGCGGGAGCCGCAGCATTTCGGAGTTGCGCTGTTTGCTACCTGATCGCCAGGCTGGGGACACTGGACGTGCTCAGAGGACGCGGGCGCTGACGAGGCGGCCTCGCCGCTGCTCCACCGGGATCCTGGACCAGACCGGCTGCCTCGCCGAGAGCGCTCCACTCTCCTGTCGCCGCTGACCTGCCCGCCTCCGCCGCAGCCGCTCCGCGGGGACAATCATTCTCGCCGCTCGCCAGGCCGGGCGGAGGAGCTGCGCTGCAGGGGTTTTGTCCCCCTTTGCCTATTTTTTTCCCTCCTTTTTTTCTTTTTCTTTCTTTCTTTCTTTTTTTTTTTTTTCCTCTTTTTGTTCTTGCCTATGTTCGGGAAACCAGACAAAATGGACGTTCGATGCCACTCGGACGCCGAGGCTGCCCGGGTCTCGAAGAACGCGCACAAGGAGAGCCGGGAGAGCAAGGGTGCGGAGGGGAACCTCCCAGCCGCCTTTCTCAAGGAGCCACAGGGCGCCTTCTCGGCGTCGGGCGCTGCGGAAGATTGTAACAAAAGTAAATCCAATTCCGCAGCCGACCCGGATTACTGCCGCCGGATCCTGGTCCGAGGTAGGGATGGGCAGGGCTGCTGGGCGCGTTCTGTGGGGGCGACTCTGGGGCCCGAGCGGCGTGCAGCTGACACTGGCTGGTGGGGAGGGGTGCTGGTTGGGACTTCGGAGAAAGTTGGTGGCCCTCCCCGCCGGCTGGCCGCTGGGGACTGGTGCCTGGGGCCTCGCCAGCGCGCGCTCTCCAGGGGCCTCGGCCCTCCAAGCCCTGAGGGGCCCCTCCGGCCGGGCTTTGGGGGCAGCCATGGGGCCGCGCGGGCGGGGCCGGACATCTGGCTGCGGCCTGCGTCCCAGGAAAGCAGCTGGAAACTCTGGGAGGATGTGGGCGCGCCCAGTGGGCCACGGGACCTGCCGGGAGCCGGTCCGGGGCTCCCGCTCTCTAGCAGGCTTAGTGCACCCGGGGGAGCGCGGGCGCCGGACAACAGCAGCCGACCGCGGGCTATGGCCCTGCCAGTTGGTGCTTTGGGCCAAGGGCCCTGGCGCCGCGCTCGAGGCCTGACCGCTGTCGCCGGGAGACAGCGGCTGAGCTGGGTTGCGGGGCCGCGAATGCTGTCTCGGTGCTCAGCTCGGCCCTGCTCGTATGCGCGGCGTGCTCTTAGGTTGGGTGGCAGCGGCCGCAAGGCCCAACCCGGGCCCGGCGCCGCCCCTGCCAGCAGACCGCCAGGCCCCGCCGGCCCGGGACTCCGTCCCTCCTCCTTCCGCCGCGCTGGCTCAGGAGCGAAGGAGACCCTGGCATGGGGGTGGAGACCGCTGGAGCGCGGACCGGTCAAAACGCCCCAGAGCTGGGGATCGCAGGACCAAGGCTGGTCAGTGAGGGCACCCTCAGGCTACAGGGGACACGAACGGCTCAGCCCAAGCCCTACAGGCGGGAAGGAACATCCGCCTATTTGGAATTGATTTTTTTCCTCTCCTCCGTCTGGAGGGCTCTACGAAAAGACAAAGTCTAGTCCCTCCTCCCGTCAACGGTGAGGAATTAGCCCCTTTCCCCCGCCCCATACAAACACAGTGTCTTCGTTCCCTGGCTGTGGCAGCACTCCTCCTCTCCCCGCCCCTCCGGACTGCAGGCTGCTGGGGACAGTGTCCCCAAAGCCATCTCGTGTCAAAGAAGCGGAGGGAGACGCGAGGGTTCCGGGAGCTGACATCTCCCCTTCCCTAGATGCCAAAGGGTCCATCCGAGAGATCATCCTGCCCAAGGGCCTGGACCTGGATCGGCCCAAGAGGACGCGCACGTCCTTCACCGCGGAGCAGCTCTACCGGCTGGAGATGGAGTTCCAGCGCTGCCAGTACGTGGTGGGCCGCGAGAGGACCGAGCTCGCCCGGCAGCTCAACCTCTCGGAGACCCAGGTACCCACGCAGGGTTCTGCACCAGCCTCCCTTCCCACCCCCCAACCTGCTCTCTCCTACCACTTAACCTGGCTCTGGACAAGGCCTCCCTGGGGAGATGGAGGAGATGGGGCAGATGGGGAAGAAGGGCCTAAAGCTTCCTTCCCTTCCATAATCCATCTCTTTCTTCTTACATCCCAGATCTTCCAGGGCCCATGTTCTGCTCACTCTGGCCTTGCCCAGAAGGCCCCAAATACTGTCCTTTTGGAATTCTTACTGGTCACCAGTCTGGAGAGTTTCCTGCTTGTTTATGCTTTACAAAGAACTGACTTTTGCCCTTGTTTTGGATATCCCATTTGGGCCAAATTTCCAGGTACTACCCCTTTTGGGGTACCCTAGCTTTATATAGCATCCACACCCATTCTGCAGGAAGTGGGGCTGGAGCCAAAGTCCCCTGCTTTAGTACTGTGGGTGACTCTTAGGGATTAGGACAGTGTACACCTCCTGGAGACCTGCCTGTGCAGATCAGGCTCCCTCACCCTTAAGAAAAGTCTTCCCCTGGTCCTGAGTTGGCCCCAGCCCTGAGCACCACTCCAGGCACCTAGGAGGCCCTGTCTTCTGTGCCAATGATGTGAGGTATGGGATGGGAAGCAGATCTGGGGTCCTGGAGCCAGCACTGCCAACTATGCTTTAGGTCTTTTTTCTCTATATTGAATCCATGTGATGCTCCTGGAGCCTGCTGTGTGGACTCTGGGCCCTGGGTCACTTTAGGGCCTGAGAGCTTTGCCCTGTGGAGGCCCTCTGGGTCCTGGACAGGGCATGCTACCCGCTTGGCCTAGGTAAGGCAGCCTTTTTTCTGAGGACTAGTTCCTTTCCCTATGCCCAGCCCTTAAGCAAGTGGAGAGAATTTTAGGCCTGGGATCTGAGCTGAAAGAGCTGAGGACTGACAGAACAGATGGGATGTTCTTTTTGAGTTTGAGTTGGCCTGGTAATTTTTTCTATGCTCTGTGCTACTACCCTTCTTAGTTTACAAAACTGAGACTGGCTAGTCTTTCTCTGTAGCTGCCAAACTCCATTCTGGGCTACTGCTAGGCCTGAAGAGGGGCAGAGGGAGTAGTGAGAGGTGAGGTTGGTGGGGAATTTTTAGTTCACTGCAGCATCCTGACTTCCTCGCCTGATTCCAAGTTCATGATGGAGAGTAGTGGAGTGATTAGAGTATCGCTCAGACCCTTCAATCCAGCTGTCTGGTTAGGTGGAGAAAGCTTGGTCTATCATGTCCACCCTGCACAAATTTTTCCTTCTACAGCCACTTTCCCTACTCTCTGCTATTTGATGGTCAAGTTAGAAGCAGGAAACAGTCCCTTGTCGTTTTCCTTCAACAGGAGTAGTACTTCTGGGGGGCTAAATTGGAGCCCACTGGGCAGGGCCTTGAGTACAGGAAGGCCCAGAGAAACGCTCCCGCCACCCCCTGGATTCTCTCTTCCGTGACCGCACCCTTGGGGCTCACACACCCTCTACCAGAAATTTGGGCTTTAGGGCCGGGATGATTTACAGATTTCTGAAACCTAAATCAGGCTGCGGCCAGCGCGGGAGTCCAGTGAAATCCCTCTGGTCTTCCTTCCAGTTAAGAGGCCTGGACATTTTTATTACTTTGTTATCTGTAACGGACGCTGGTCTGGGCCTGCTTCCATGACCCGGAAGCGCAGCCCTGTGGAGCTGTGTCCCCATTCGTGGCACCAGAGCTCCCCCAGCAGCTCCCCGCCCCGGATCCCTCCGGCTGTGAGGTGGGCCTGTGGCTAGGGCTGGGGTTTGGGGGGGTCCCCGGAGCCCCTGCGCCCCGGGAGCCCACTCCCTTTGACACTGGTCTTCCCTGCTCCTCTCTCCCACTTTCCCCGCGCCCCGGCGCGCAGGTGAAGGTCTGGTTCCAGAACCGGCGCACCAAGCAGAAGAAGGACCAGGGCAAGGACTCGGAGCTGCGTTCGGTGGTGTCGGAGACCGCGGCCACGTGCAGTGTGCTACGGCTGCTGGAGCAGGGCCGTCTGCTGTCGCCACCCGGCCTGCCCGCCCTGCTGCCGCCTTGCGCCACGGGCGCTCTCGGCTCGGCGCTGCGCGGGCCCAGCCTGCCGGCCCTGGGAACCGGCGCCGCTGCGGGCTCGGCCGCCGCCGCTGCCGCCGCCCCGGGCCCTGCGGGCGCAGCGTCCCCACACCCGCCGGCTGTGGGCGGCGCTCCAGGCTCAGGGCCCGCTGGGCCGGGCGGACTGCACGCAGGCGCGCCGACCGCCGGCCACGGCCTCTTCAGCCTGCCGGTGCCCTCGCTGCTCGGCTCCGTCGCCAGCCGCCTGTCGTCCGCCCCGTTGACAATGGCTGGTTCGCTAGCTGGGAATTTGCAAGAACTCTCCGCCCGATACCTGAGCTCGTCGGCTTTCGAGCCTTACTCCCGGACCAACAATAAAGAAGGGGCCGAGAAAAAAACGCTGGACTGATTTTAAGTGTTTCCCTGTATTTATATTTATAGTATCTATTGTGGTGATATTTATGGACTCACGCGCGTTAGGTGCCCAGGGCTCCTGTGCTGGGCTTCTGGCTTCCACCAGGCCTTTGACAGCTCTCCTTTCCCAACAGGCTCTGCTGCCAGTTTCATTTGGGCTAATTTGTTTTCTACCTTTCCTCCGTATCCCCCTGCCCCCGCCCTCCAACTTCCTTCTGAATCCAGGAGAGATCCAAAGAATTGGGGGAAATGCCCGAGTTAGCCAACCTGATGCTCCAACCAATGCCCAGCCCTGGAGGGAAAAGACTGGTGTTTTCTAAGTCTAAAGCACAGGACACCTGCTCTAGATCGGTCCGCTGCCGCCGCTGCTGATTATTCCTATGAATATTTGAAAGAGGAAAGCTGCACGCAGACCCCAGGCGCTGAAAACCTTGCAGATTTCTTTAGACCAAAAAGGAGGACGTTCCTTTCTCTTGCCTGAGAAACCAGGGCTTGTGGGAGCCCCTGGGCCCCACTTTGCGGACCTCTCGGGATAGTTGGTGCACATACAGCTTCCCGGCGGGACGTATCCTGACGAGTTTTCTCCCCTTTAGGGAAACTCCAATCACAACCACCTCCAACCCCAGGGGACAATAAACCAAACATCATGGTAGATAACGGTGGTAATAAATCTGATATACTCAGCAATAAAATAAGAGTAATTACTACATAAAACCAGATGAAGTGGAACCAGTTTATTTAAATACTCGTAATTATGGAGTTTGGAAGGTGTAAGAAAATTCAGGATAGAGAATACGCCACAGGGCAACGCAAAATTCAAGTTCTGGGTATTGTGACTTTAAACAGGAATTTAAAAGGGGAAAAACAAAGAGGAAAGCTAACGCTGCTAAAGAAAGAAAATTCAGAATCTTTTCTCTGAGCCTGTTCTCCGCGGTGGCCGACAGCTTTCCGCTCCCCAGGAGAGAGCAACGTGGCTCTCCAGCAGTCACCCGGAGGCGGTGCTGCGCCCTGCGGTCTCCCAGACGAGTGGCTCCGGGCAGAATTGCTGAGTTTGGAAAACGAATCAGCACCCACTCTCTCCTCTCCCAAGCTCCTGGATTCACAAAACCCTTCCAGCACGCAGGAAACGCCTGGATTTCCGAGCAGTTCTTTGCGGAAGGGGAGGTAGGGAAGCCGCCGGGCCGTCCGGCCTCCTCTGAGCGTAGTCGCCGAGTCCAGTTAGCTCCTTGTGTGACTGATAGGCAAGGCACCCCCCTTCCTGCTACCCAATTCCCCCGGTTTTAATGACCCCAAATCAGAACCTGGATCGCGACGCCAGCTCGGCCTCACCCTTACCCTGCGCAGCAACCACCGTCCCTACAGCCACCGCCACCCGCATTTTAACCAAAATCACAGATCCAAACCGCGAGGTGCCGCAGTGTCTAGAATGTATTCATACATCCGAAGAGAGCGAAAAACATTTTTTTAAATAGTAATTTTATTGTAAATTATTTACGTCCGAAGCTTCCCCCCCTTTTTCCTTTTTTTTTTTTTTTAGGCAAATAGTGAAGAAAATAATGAATGATTCAAACGCGGGTAGGTGTCACAGAATCCAGGCTACTAACTTTTGTTCTGAATGTTTTGGATATTTGGATGTTTTGTATTTATGTGGTGAGAGTTAAATATATATATCTATGATGATAAATGAGGTGTACTTTTGTCTTATATTTGAAGGATTAAAACAAAAAACGAAAACAAAAAAAGAAGAAGAAGAAAAAGAAGAAAGATCCAGCAAATGAGTCTCTGCGTGGGGACTCCAGGGGCAGAGGCTGGCGGCCTCTGCAGTGCGGGGCACTGTGAATGGTACCATGAGCGCCTGGGATGAGGCTTGGGGCGGATTTCGGTTTCTGGAGAGGCAGAGACGCCTGGCTGCAATGATGATTTGTTCCACTTGAGCGTCTCAATGTGGATGTCTCTGTCCCTACAGTGTCAGCCTCTCACACCCTCCTCTTCGATTTCCCACTACGTAGTTCTTGGTTTATTTAGGAAATTGTCTCCGGACACCCTAAAGTCCCTGCCTCCTAATGCTCCCAGTTTCCGGAGTTTTCCAGCTGCACCTCCATGCCGGCAGCATTTTGGATTTTATGCAATCACAGGGCCTGAAACAGGCAAGATTTTCTTTTCTGCTTAGAATAAGTCTCTCCTTCGTCAAAGAGAAACTTTGAGGGAGCAAGAGAATGAAGTCAATATTAATTCCTGCAAAGAGGTCTCTCCTCCGACCTCACCCCAGTACACATGGGGATGTAGATGTTTCAAACAGAAATCTGGGGAAGCAAGGAGGGCCGGGGAGGGTACTTCAGGACACGCTCTCCTAAAGCTTGTGCAGCACGGGGTGCCGCCCGCACGGCGGGCACAGCGGCCACGGCCCCCTCTTGGCGTCCGCACACCTGGGTTGCAGGTTGCAAGGATCCGCGGTTCCCTTGCGTTACGGGCACAAACCAGGCCCCTCGCCACTCATTTTTCTATTGTGCTTGAACCTCCAGCTGGAGGCATCCAAAGTGAGGCGGCGGCACAGCGTGGGTCGCCGAGTCCCTGAGCTGAGTTTGGGGCCCTCGCCCTGAGCTCGGCGTTTTGCTGAGGTCAGGGCAGCCGCCCAAAGACAGTTCACTTTTGTTTCTCAAAGTTGATACATATCCCTCAGCGTCGCTACTTTCAGCTCTTTCTCTCCCTACACGCCTCTCCTTGCTTTCTCTCACTTGAAGCTGCTTTTCATTTTCTACTCTTTTCTTCTTCGATCCTGTCCTGTAGACCCCTTCACTTCCTCTAAGGATCTCTCTCCCCCAGCTCTGGGTCTTCCACCCCTAGTCTCTCCTCTCTTCCATCACTTCTCCCAGGTCTTTCTCTCTCTCTCTCTCTCTCACACACACACACAGACACACACACACACACACTTTTGGATTTCTTCTCCTGCCCCAGTAGCCCCCAAAGGCCAAGGCCGTGGGTGGTTCTGGCTGCGGTTTCAAAGCAGGTGGCTGGGGCACTCCATGGTTGAGAAGGGAGGGAGAAGGTGGCACAATTTTATGGAACAAAAGAAAACACAAAATCCTAGCTTGGGATTCTCAATAAGCTCAGCTTCCTCTCCCAGGAGCCTCAGCCTGGGAAGTCACCAAGCAGGTCCCTCCTTCTAGCTTTTCCTTCCCTTTTTCTTTTCTGCTTTCTTACCCCTAAAAGAGGGAAGAACCAGCCACCCCATCACCTCTCTGCTCTCACCTCCTTTTCTTCCTTGCTTTGGGAAGAGCTGCCTGGCTCTTGGCCTGCCACTCAGAGAATGCAATTGTTCTTAAAGAGCCTCTTCTGCACAGAAAAGGAACCACAATTTTAATTAAAAAACATTTATAGACAATTCATTTAATTTTAGTGCCTGTCTTGTTTTCCCTCCTTCCCCAAGGGCCTCCAGCAAGCTTCCTTGGGCCCTGGAGGCCTCTGGTGAGGACTCTGGTCTCCAACTGCAGATTCATAGGCCTGGGAGGAGGCCCGCAGCCTCTGTGACAACAGCTGACTGCCTGGGAGAAGGGACTCCTGGGAGTCAGGGGGAACAGTTGGGAGAGGGTGGGGGCTGAAAGAAATCTCATGCTCAGGCCTGCACAAAGCTACATCCAAGTTGTTTCAGGGCAGAAAAGAAAAGGGAAAAAAAAAAGCTCTCACCAAACCCCTGTGAGTTTGGCAGTCAGGTTCAAGAAAGATGTGGGGAGTCACTTGGGCAGCTGAACTGGAACACATGCTCATATCCACACTTGCAGTTGGCCTAACCCTGAGCCAGAATGAATTCCTAAGTAGCACTTAGCAGCCCCTTATAGTTTACAAATAGCATTTCATATACACCATTTTACTATTCCTCATGGTGGCTTTAGGAGATCTAGCTCCATTTTAGAGATCTATGTACAGGATTAGAGCAAATAACTTGCTCAAAGCCAAATGGATAGTCACAACCACAAGATTGTAAGCTCCCCCCTGGGGCCAGGGCCCTCTTCTTTTTGTTTCTTTTTCCCTGCCTTCCTTCCTTCCTTTTGTGCTCACAGTATCTGTCTGGCTCATGGTCCCTGAATTTTTTAGCCTATTTGAATCTGCATCTGTTAACTTCCATTTCAAGCCCGCTTTCTGCTACACCAGCTGCTGAGGATTTACTTGGTGCCTTTATCAAGAGGTTTGAATTTCTTCATCCTTCGCATTTTCTTTCCTTTCAGTATCCCAACCCTTTCCCCCTACTTCCCTCTAGAATGACATCTTTAAACCCCTTACCCTCTTTGATCTTACACTTCCTTAAAAAAGATTTTTTAAAAAAATTGAGGTATAATATCCACATGATAAACACCCATATGGTAAAGTACACAATATTTAAGGATACAAGTTTATGAATTTTTACATAAACACATATTCTTGAATCGTTCCAAAGAAACCCTTTTAACTTCTCCCCTTATGCCACATGATGACACACAGTGTCTTTCTCCTGTTTGGAAAGAAATAGTGTCATATTGGTATGCTGTTCTTGCATAGACAGCCCTTCTGAAAAGTCTTTCTAAGGTTTCTTGAGGGATTTAGAAATCATGTTATCTCTTCCAATTTTCTGAAGTCCTGAGTTTAAGTGACTTAATTACATAGCTGATCAAAAATTAGAAACTTACTAGGTCAATGTTTTTCAAGATACAACTGAAGACCAGCTGCTTCAGAATCCCCTGGGGACTTGTTAATATGCAGATTTCCAAGCCTTAGCCCTACCTGATAAATCAGAAACTCTGGGTTAGGGCTCAGCAATGTGCATTTTTAACAAGTTTCCACAGTGATTCTTATCCACACTAACATTTGAGAAATACCGTACTAAATGGCAAACTCCCAAAACACCGCAGCCTCCAGCATCTGGCCCAGGGCCTGGCATTTGGTAGGAATACAATGAATGTTTGTTAAACAAATTAATCCACATTTTCTGACACAGTTTAGAGTTTCTTGGACCACATCATACTATTGTAATTTAACACCATTTCTACATTGGGAAATCTTTACATTTTGGAATCTTTTTACTTGAATAAGTTTTACTTTCATGGAGCAGGAGAGATAAGAGGAATCTTATTTTCTCAGGTCTGGGACAGGCTGTTCCCTTTCAGTCCTGATGTTTTGGGGAGGGCAGCAGGAGAGCCCTTCAGGTTTGCTAAAAGGCACTCAGATGCACACCCTTCTTGGTTAGAACTGAAGGCTTCTGTTTGGAGAGCTGTTTAAGAGCTGTGGAAGGAGCAAGGCCATGAGGTCCAGTGAACCTGGCATGGAATGGACATGGAAGATGAAAATTACTTGAGTATTCTCTGCTTTATAGTTGATATAAAATATTTTCTATCTAGGAGCACATTTATCCTCTTACCCTGCAAACAGAAAATGAATATTGTGTTTTATGTGTTACGTATCCATTCTTAGAAATATAGCACATCACATGTATGTATGTGTAATATATGTATATAATTTTTCATATAAAAAGTTTTTCTTCACATAAAATTTTATAGACAACTTTTTTCATATAAAAGCTTATTATGTATGTAACTATATAGAGTAACAACACACACATATACACATATGTACCCACTCACCAATATCTCACAAAGTGGAGGATGCTGATTTGGTGCACAGAGGAAAAGTAATTTACCTTAACGGTGACTAGTAATGGGCTGTGTAGTCAGATTGACTTGAGTTCAAATCCCAGGTTCACCACTTAATAGCTGTGTAATCTAGGACAAATTACGCAGCTGGCTGCTCTAAGCCTATTTCCATGTTTGTAAAGTGAAGATAATAATGGTATCTACCTGATAGAAATGTCATGGGTATTTGATTGGATAAGGCAGGTAAAGCATCTAGTACAAGCCTAGTATGAAGCATACACTTAAATATTAGCTACTTGTTACAAGACTGTGTTATTGAGAGGTAGCTGATAACCTGGAACTCTCTCTGGGCCTCAATTTCCCCATCTGTAGAATGAGGGGATTGGCCTAAAGTCCTTTTCTGAAGAAGTACTTGGAATGTGACTAAGCCAGATATAATGGAATTTACTTTTCCTGCCTTTAGACAAGGTACCACAGCCATCAGTAAGCATAGCATGGTTACCAAAAATGATAAACTATTATTTTAATGACTTGGTCTCAGTTGTCAGTTGTCAGACAGCCCTCAGCTATCTGTTCTTTGGGAATTGCCTCATCTAAGGAAAGTACCTTGCCCAAGGTCACACCCCCTTTCCCAAGGTGGCTTCCAATGACTGATAGACATGGGGATAGACCTGGTCTTTGAACTCCAACCTTGGATAGCTTTGAAGGGTTCTCCCTCCCATCTTTCAAACTCCTTTAAGGGTTGGGCAATGTTTTTGTTGAGATTCCAATACAATTTGACTTCCATCCAATACTGCTTTCTTCTTTTCCCTTCCACGATTGTTGAACTTGAAGCACTCTCTAGTAAACCTCCTCCATGATAATCTCCTTGGTTCTTGGGGAAGCCAATTTGAATGAAATGGTTTGGGGAAGAGAATGCTAAGTGGTGGAAATGGAGAGCAAGCAGTGAGGACCCAGAGCACAGGATGACTGAGGATAAATAGTCAGACTGGAGGTAACAGGTGGTGGCATTGATTTCAGGATTGTGTTCAAGTGGAACTTTGGAACCATTTTCCCCAGCACCAGAGAGAGAATTAGATGCGGGGCCTGAAGCCAACAGAGTTTAGTGGGGTAATTGAGGTTGAGTTGGCTCCAAGGCCCGTCAGAGCGCCGTGAATTAGGGCAGAGAGCCCCAGACCAGAAAGCAGGAGGAGGGCCCAAGGGTGGGAAAATCGGGAGCATGCGCCCTAACTGCTAGGCGAGCATGCGCACTCGGCAGCCCTTCTCTGCGGGCGGAGGAGGTGGGTGGGTGCGTGGGCTGCAGACGTTGTGCTGCTGAGATAACTGGGCCCCTCCTGTCCTACGCCCACCCCACCAGGGCCTCCACCCAAGCTGAGCCTGGCTGCGGCCCTTTCCTGCCCTATTTCTATGGGGACTGAAAAGGGTTTGCTCGAAGGTTGGGCTTTGAAGAGGGCAGCAGTGACCCAGGCTATGAAGCAGCGGGAACCAACCTCAGGAAGTGTGGCCACCAGGCCTGCTCCACCGCGGTCCTCCTCCCGGTTGCTCAGCTCGTGGGAAAGGGGAGGCCAGACGTAGCTTCTCCGCCCTTCAGACAGACGCTCTGGACCCCACACCCTTCTGGAAGGAGAGGAGCAGGGATGGTAGGAATGAGGGGCTTGCTAAGGGTGCCCAATACTGAGTGCCTGGTTTTCCTTTTGTTTTCCTTCCTTTTGTTTCCATTTGTTAGGTAGCTACCATGTGTTAGATTGGTGGTCAATAAGTAAGTTCATCCAGCCCTAAGGGTTGTTGGGCTTAGTCCCTTCCTGGGACGAACTAAGTGGGAGATTAATTTTGTGTCGCTGGTATCGGACGATGGTATGGAGAGCAAGCTCGGAGGAGTGAGAGAGCATTATTGGCTGGGATGGATGGAGAGCTCGTAGGATTCTGAGATGATCAGGAAGGTATTTCAGTCCTTAGCAAAAGCATCCCCAAGAGGGTTGGAGGAGAGAGAGAGAGAGAGAGAGAGAGAGAGAGGAGAGGGTGGGGGGGAGAGAGAGAGAGAAAATGAAATGACGTGAAAGGAGGTGGGGCTGGGGCACACAATGAGTAGAAGTATAAGATGAGGCTAACAAGGTAGCTTGATCAAGAAAGGTCTTGAACACTAAGCTAAATATCTCTGTTCTCTAGGCAAAGGGGAGGTTTGTGGGAGGGAAGAAAAACCGACTTGTGAGATCAGACACGTGTGAACAGGGGACAAAAGTTAGTGAACAGATAGATAGGTGTTGAGGCCTGGAATTAAGCTGCAGTTGGGGAGGATGGAAAGTAGGGAAGGCATAAATGACTTTGATCTCATCACTGATGGAGGCTAGGGATAAGTTAGTTAACATATTGATACCAACACTTGTTTCTAAACGCCAACATTATTTTCATTTTAAGATCGTCTTCCTGAGCTTCCTATGAACTGTTTCTGTTCAGAGAAGAGTGGGAGGGTGGCAAATAAATTTCGACTCTGGTGCTAAATTGAATTATTTGGTGGTAGCTGCCTTGGGGTACTAAGTTGCAGAGGATTCCGAGGCCTCACCCAAGCTCCATGGAAAAGTATTCTGATTATTAGTGATGTCTTCTATAGGAGGAGATTTTGCAATTCTGAGACAAATATAATTGACTTTGAGGCCAGGATGCTTCCCTAGGTTTTGAGTAAGGAGCTGGATCCAGTTTTGGCTCAGCAATTTTTCTTTGCCTGGACAGGTCATGGCAGAGTAGGGAGGTGTTTCCATGACACTCAGGGCAAGGTTTCTGCAGCAGGTATCCCAGCCATCACTCTGATCCCCACAATATGGCCATAATCTTAAAAAAAACTTGGGCTTTGAATTCCATCTCTGCCTTTTAAAAAATGTAAGCCATGTGAACTTAGGTAAATAACTTGACCCTTTTCAATCAGAATTCTCATCTGTAAATAGAAATATCGCTTTTTAAACCAAGATGTAGAGGTCTTAACATAGTGCCCAACTATAAGCTCAACAATTGTTAATGTCTCTTACTTTTCGAACTGCAGTTTTTGTGAAGATTCTCTGAGATATTGGATATGGAATACATGGCATGTCCAATACAAAAGGAAAGGAGAGTCCTTTTTGCAAATTGGTAGGATGAATGAGGCACACTTCCAATAGTTTGGTGTTGACAGAGCATTTTTATGCCTTTATACACACACGTACACACTCACACATTTTAAGGTTCTTATTTTTCCTTCACATAAATAGAATCATACTATACATACTGTTTTCTGACTTCTTTTTCATTTAACAGTGTGTCCTAGCCGGGCGCGGTGGCTCACGCCTGTAATCCTAGCTCTCTGGGAGGCCGAGGTGGGCGGATCGTTCTGAGCTCGGGAGTTCGAGACCAGCCTGAGCAAGAGCGAGACCTCATCTCTACCAAAAATAGAAAGAAATTAATT
>CAUYSK010118636.1:0-14348 GCA_963575035.1 Avahi laniger | reverse complement strand
CATAAATATTGATAATAGTATAGGTTGAGCATCCCTAATCCAAAAACCCAAACTTCGAAATGCTCTAAAATCTGAAGTGTTTTCAGCACCAACATGATACTCACAGGAAATGCTCATTGGATTTTGGATTTTTAGATTAGGCATGCTGCTTAGTAAGTATAATGCAAACATTCCAAAATCCAAAAAGAAAAAACAACTCTGAAATCCAAAACACTTCTGGTCCCAAGCATTTTTGGATAAGGGATATTCAACCTCTATTATGTTCTTTGTGTTTATCATATCATTTAATCCTCACAACAACTCCAAGAACCAGTTTGATTATTTATTATTTATTCTTATTTTATGAATGAGGAAACTAACTAAGCCTTACATACAAAGTATTCCTGACTGAAGACATGATCTCACATGCAAAGTATTCTGGATTGAAGACATGATCTCCTAGCTTTGTTCTTTCTCCATTAACTCTTACAGCCATAGTCATGGAAGCCAGGGTGTTTTCCTTTGCTCTCCTCTTTGCCACTCCTTGTACTTACTTCCTTGATACTGCTGACACGCTTAGCTTGAATCCTCTCTGCTTTTGCCCACTCTAGTACAATAGCCTCCTGAACAGTCTTTCTATCTAAGTAGTCACTCTTATCTCCCTGCCACCTACGAGTTACATTTCTAAAACTTTCAAGACAAAGCCCAAATACTTGGAGCGATATTCAGGATTGTAAACAGCATGACTCAGACCCACCTCTGCATTCAATCGCCCACCCCTGCTCTCCCCATTTGACACACATACCTCCTACCTACTAACATCTTCTCACTGTTGTCCAAACACATTAACGTTTTTTTGTGCACATTTGGTTTTTACAAGACCCTGCCTGTGGCTAGAATATACTCTATTTCCCCCTCCTCACCTGTGTTACACGAGGAGCTGTCTTCATTCATGTAGTGTTAATACTTGTAGACTGATGATCGTCTGTGTACCAATGTGAGTACTATGTGAGGCTCATTTGCATTTTATTTTCTTTTTGAGGAGTCCTTTTGTCCAGGTAGTCACACAAAACACTTACATAACAGAGAAGTAGAACATTCTTCCTTTTTTTTTTTTAACCTGGGAAAATTGCACAATGAGTTTATGTACGTTTCTCAAGGCCATGCAACGTGGGAATGAATTAGAGGCCAGGTTTACCAAACGACGTCCTGTGATTCACTCTTAGATTAGATGAGTACACAGTTCTTGCCTTGCCTTGCCGTGCTCTTAACATTAGAGGCAGTAAGCCTTTCACAGCTCTTTGCCATTTTATTGGTTCTTCTTTGGCTTAATGAGAATTAGGGGTGCCATCCAGAGACAAAGAGGTTAATATGAATTAAAGCAGGAGCAGCAGTCCTTGGTTTCCAGAGCCTAGTCCTATAGAGATATTGCTATATAGCGGAAATCACCAAAACCCCTCCACTTGCTTGAATTTTCTCACCGTGTGTGCAACACACCTGTTCGGTGAGCCAACAGGGCTCAGACAGTCTTCATTCCTTTAAGCCGAATGACCATTATCTCAGTTTTTGTAGGTGAATTACTCTTAAGGGTTATAGTGTATCATTTTATATGGTTTTAAAATATTTAGCAGCAGCATAGAAAACACCTATAAAAAAGGATAATTTTTTACAGTAGATTTTATGGAATTGATCCTAGGCCTGTACGTATTGTCAGTATTTGGAAATGAATAATGTATTTGTTTTCCTCGTCAACACCAATGGCTTGTTTTACATGTCTGGCACCTCTTCTTCTGTTGCTCCGCGTACTTTTGTACATTCCTGGTGCAGCTGGCTCATTCTTGTTTCTTGTATTAAGTGGGGATTTGGCCACTACCGGACATGCTTATTCCTCGGCAGAGGTCTTAATAAGGAAGGTTTTTCCTTTGCTGCCATCTCTCATTAGGGAGCTGCAGCCCTTGCTCTTTCTCTTTGCATCTTGCCGAAGGGCCCCATGGGTCTTTGGCAGTTCTGCCTTCATTATGCCCCCACCTGGAGGACCCGCTGTTCCAGCCATCAGTGAGCCTCTATGATACTTCTCCACTTTCTGTATTGAAACTATTAACCAAACCCTCTAAAAATAGCCTGCTTCTTAATTATGGAATAGAAAGGTTTGAAGATTCCCGTTGGCAATATTATATGGAAATCAATTTTCTGAAGGCTGTTCATAGGTTGTTAACAGAAGGGTTATCAAAATGTTTCTTTGGCTCCCCTGGTAAATGACAATGAGCATGAATGGCCATTTTTCAAACAGGGGCCAGGATTTATAAATATTGGATGCGAATGCATGCCTCAAACTCTTAGAATCATTACCTTAAATGATGTTTAGCCATCACTTTTCAAGTTAATGAGTTCATGAATCTTTCTAAAATGGATTTTAAATTCACAAATTTTTTTTTCATCTTTTTAAAAAATTGTTCTATTTCCACATAGAATCTGAAGTTTAAAAATGAGGGGAGAACCTTTCATCCCTGTGATGACAGAGCACACTGCCTGTCTTTTGATCATTTCCACAGTTGGTACTTACTTGTTCAGTAACGAGGAATACTGTTAATCTTCCAAGAGGGAAGAGACTAGCCAAATGGACTTATAATTTAAATATTCTATGATATGCTATAAAGATATCTAAACCTTTTCAAGGATTTTTTTCCTTTGTTTTTTTTCTTCTTTCTTCCTCTTTTCCTTTCTTCCTTCTGTCTTTTGTTAAAAAAAAAATCATTACAGTGTCTTCTTAAAACAACATGAATATTCTTGTTACACAATATTATTTGAAGCATCTTTTATTTCCCAAGGCTTAATTTTGCTTAAATTTTATCCGTTAGAACCTGTTCACATTGAGCATTTCTCCTGCACATCTAAATTTTTCAAGGGAAGCTAATAAATATTTTTGTGTTAAAGCTCAGAACAGCTTGCTTATGTCTAAACCCTCTGTCCCTTTTAACTAAGCTGCTGTTTGGCTCGAAGGCCTGGGCCCTTGGCCAATGAGTTTTGTTCATGTTCAGAGTCCTTGTCAGGAAAACATCCCTGGCAGAGTTCCAGGGCCCGGCTGGAGAAGTCAACTTGTTGCTCTTTTGGTCTTTAACCTGAGAGAAACACTAGGTCTTAGAAAAGATTCCTGACTGAGAGAGGTATGATGATTAGGTTTAGCAAGACACTTATTGATGGGCTTGTGTTTGTTCTCTGATAACTTTTTGCAGAGAATAGCTGGAATTACTGTGGATGCATTAGCTATCTTTTTGGACCCTGTCACATTCCAGATCTTTCCTGCTTCAGTTAGTTTTAGGGTAAAGAAAAATGCATATTTTAATCTTCTTACAAGGAAGCAGCATAGCATAGAATGCAATGAAATAACGTACATAAAACCATCTGTACACTGCTCAACAAATAGAGCTTAGAACAGTATTTGTCATAAAATGACCAAAATTTGGTTGAATCAAAGCCTAGTGCTCAAACAAATAAACTCAAAACTAGTGAGTATAGACTTTCGTATTTTTGGTCAATTAAAATTGACAAAATAACTATGAAAAGGAACTAATGTAGAGTTGCCAACCTTTTACTTTTCCTAATAAGAAGAGTCAAGAGGCACCTGCCATTTATCACGATTAATTCCTAAAGGAAAGAACATTTTAAGAAAAGGAGAAAGAACATCTTGAAATAAAGGATAGTTCTTTAAATTTATCATTATGAAAAAGTCCTTATTTTTCTCATTTTGTCCTGGACTGGGGAAAACATCGTTATGGGCGATGTATTAATAGCTTAGAGATTAAAGGCATGGGCTCTGGAGTCCATCCACCTGCCCAGCACCACCCCTAATTTGGTGTAACCTTGGCCAAGTTACTTTACCTCACTCTGCCTTGGTTCCCTGATCCAAAGAATGGAGTTCATATAACCTACTTCAGGGGAGAGTTGTGAGCATAAATAAGTAATACATGTACTTAGAACAGTGCCTGGCACATCATAAATGCTCCATAAATGTTACCTCACTGCAGTCATTAATGCAGTCACCACACATTGCCAGCTCTCTACCTTCAGGCACACCTAGGATTGTGCTGCTCAGCCAGTCTCTCCTTTTGTGGTTGGGTGGGGCCATGCGGCTAGCAAGCTGGGAACAGAATTGATTTGAGTCACTTTGGGGCTGAAGTATTTAATAGCCAGTGTGAGACTCTCTAGAGCTTGCATCTCTCCTCTAGCACAGTGATTGGTAACAGTGGAGATGGAGGCTGCTCCGTCAGCCTGGGTCACTGAGAGACTCAGGCAAGCAGACCCCCTTTCCTGCCCCACATGTGAAGGTGACATGTAGTGAGTAAGAAATAAGCTCTTGTTTCAAACCACTGAAATTTCTAAGGACTTATTATTGCCGCATAACCTAGCATATTCTGACTAGCACAAATATTATTAATAATATGGTAGTTGTTATTTCTTAGGACTGTATTCAGAAATAATTTGTGTAAAGCAGTAGTTCTCAAAGCATGGACTTCAGATCCCTGCTGATTCCTGAGACCCTTTCAGGAGGTCTGCAAGGTCAAAATCGTTTTCATAATAGGACTAAGATGTCATTTGCCTTTCTCATCGTGTTGGTATTTGTGCTGACAATGCAAAAGAAGTAGTGGGCAAATTTGCTGGCTGTGGCACCAAACTGTACTAGTAGTCGTTGTATTCTTCACGGCCACGCTCTTGCAGAAAGAAAAAAATACAAGTTTCACTGGAGAATGCTCTTGATGAAGGGGGGGGCGGGGCGGGAAATACAGTTATCCCTCAGTATCCATGGGGGATTGGTTCCAGGACCCCCTGCAGATACTAAAATTCATGGATGCTCAGTCCTTTGTATAAAATGGTGTAGAATTAGTATATAACATGCACATAACCTCCCATATACTTGAAACCCTCTCTAGATTACTTATAATACCTAATACAATGTAAATGCAATACTAGTACTTGTTAGACTGTATTGCTTTGGGCATAATGACAAGAAAAATGTCTATACACATTCAATACAGATACAACTGTCCATTTTTTTCCAAATATTTCTATCTGCTATTGGTTGAATCCATGGATGTGGAACCTAGGATGTGGTGGGCCAACTGTATTAATTTTATTAAATCTCTATTCTTTTTTTTTGTTTTGTTTTTGTTTTTGAGACAGAGTCTCACTCTACTACCCTGAGTAGAGTGCCGTGGCGTCAGCCTAGCTCACAGCAACCTCAGACTCCTGGACTCAAGCGATCCTCCTGTCTCAGCCTTCCAAGTAGCTGGGACTACAGGCATGCACCACCATGCCCGGCTAATTTTTTTTTCTATATATTTTTAGTTGTCCAGCTAATTTCTTTCTATTTTTAGTAGAGACGGGGTCTCGCTCTTGCTCAGGCTGGTCTCGAACTCCTGAGCTCAAACAATCCGCCCGTCTCGGCCTCCCAGAGTGCTAGGATTACAGGCATAAGCCACCGTGCTCAGCCTAAATCTCTATTCTTGAGTATACATTGAAAAAGATATTTTGTGTGATGAAATGGGAAATAGGTAGACATTAAAACTACTGCATAACATTTCATGATGGTGTTTCAAGAAAAATCACAGGCAGGTCTTTGTATTGAGAAGAACTAGCTGCTTTTTTTTCATAGAATCCCATTTTTACTTGAAAGAATGACAAACTATGGTCATTCCAACTTGTGTATTTGGCAGACATTTTCTTAAAAATGCACAAAGTGAGTTTGTCACATTGTTTCAATAAAAGCAATTGACAGTATTTGTTAATGATAAAGCTCAAGCTTTTAAGCAAAAATTAGATTTTTGGAAAGCTTAGGTATGCCAGCAAGAGCTTGACAGCATCTCAATACTTACATTTTTCTGATGAGATTGGTAGTTATAGCAACAAATGTGACTTTTAAAAAAATACTGTTTAAAAAAATATATCACTAATTCAGTGAACCAGTATTTTCCCAATGACTAGTGCATGATATAAAATCATGCAAAAGTGAAAGATCCATTCAAAGGGCAAGAAAGACCAATGGATTTTAATGTGATAGAATATAAAAACTTCATTGATATAGTTTAGATTTTACAACTAACCTTTAAGAATATCTGCCTTGTTAAGTTTTGGTATAGTATCAAAGAAGAATATCAATAACTATCCAAAAAGATTATTAAGATAGTTCTCCCTCTTCCAACTATGTATCTGTGTGATACTAGATTTTTATCTCTTACTTCAAAACAACATACAACAACAGATTAAATGTGTAGACATTTATGAGAATCAAGCCAGACATTAAAGAGATTTGCAATAATGTAAACCAATGCCACTCTTCTCACTAATATTTTTTGGAAATATAGTTATTTTTTGTAAAAATATTAGTTAATATGTAATGGAATTTGTTTTTATTTAAAATATAAATATCTTTTAAATGTTTTTTTTAATTTCTCAGTTTTAATCTCCAATATGGCAAATACTAATAGATACAGCCCCTATAAACAATTACTCTTTGGTGTCCTCAATAATTTCTCAGACTATAAAGGGTCTTGAGGCCCAAATGTGTGAGAATTGCTGGTCTAGATTATTTTTGAATCTTTCCTAAGAATATGACTCCCAGGTAGTGCCTCAGATTGTATTACTTTGTCCTTTCTTTGCTTGAAAAGTTGCAGTCACACCAGCTGACATCTGATCATCCTGAGAGCAGTGGGGACTGATGTAGTCTTCTCCCTGGGTAAGCTCAGTGCTACTACTTGTAGACATGGTCAGGCAGGCCACTTAACCTTTCACAGAGGTGCAAAGCTGCTCTCTCATATGTCTTCCTGTGATTGGAATCACAATATTCTACCCTTGACGCTTTGGTTTCTCCCAAGGTAGCTATTCCTGACTCTTAAGCCTCTGTCTTGTTTCTTCCTCACTGTTGTGTCTTCAGAATATAAGCAGGGAAGAAGAGGCAGCTTCTTTTCATAAGCTACCATCTGCGTTCAAGCATTCAACCCAGTGCTGTGTGCAGGCTGGTGAAAGAACGATAGAACACCGTTGTCTGGAAAAGGAGTGTTTTATGGGGCAATTTTATGAGATCTTATTCAAAGGCTGCCTTAACTAATGGCTTACTCTGATGATCAAGTGTCCAAGTGCCTTGCTAAAAGAGAGGGTCTTGGGCATTTTTAGATCTCACAGTTGGATGACTGGCCACTGGACAGCCCTGGGGTTGTCACAGACTCTGCCATATACAGCTATTAAGGGTGCAGAACGGTGCTGGCCAGGAGGCTCTTCTTTCGGTGTGCTGCAAAAGCCTGCCTCGCAGAGGGACCCACACCCAGGGCCCACGCAGTGCTGCTGGTCTGCGGCTGTGATCCTTAAGTTCAGGGCCTCAGGAGTCTCACCCTCTAGCAGGAGGTTCCACTTGCCCTTGGGAGGTTCAGTCATTCAGCTTCTTCTCTTTTTGGAAAATAACTGTAACATTTTATTCTAAAATAGTTCTACTGATTTGGACTATAGTTAATGTCATGGTTCTGCTGGTGTCACTTGTGTTTGCTCATGTGTTTCCAGTTAGCTGGAGGCTCTGCTCTAGCCTGGGCTTAGTTCTGCCCATGTGTTTCTTATCCTCTTCCTAAGGCAGGTCTTGGCCACAGAATAAGCATTAAGAGCAAGCTAGCCCAATCACACAAGCATGGTTCAAGACATTCGGCTTCCTCTGAGGAGTTTCTCTCAAGTCGTCCTATGGGTCTTGGGAAATTGCCCACTTTGGCTTATAATAGCTCTAACTATCCCCTTGGAGTCATGAACTCCCTAATTTCTGTCCCCACAAATATGAACGAACCCATTCATCCATCCTTCCCTTTGGCCTCCTAAGAGATGCCCCTTCCACACCTTTGTCCTTGATCCCCCATGTCTTCCTATCCTCTGGGAGTGGACCTTGTTTTATTTGCTAGTCTCTCACTTATGTGTGTTTTCCAAAGCGTCCCCTCTCCACTGCCTCCTTCCTTGCAGAAGCAGCCTGCCGTGGTGGTTAGGAGCTCAAGCTCTGGAGTCTCACACAACTGGATTCAGATCTGGCTCTAGCCCATCCTCACTGTGTGCCTTGGAAAAATTATGTAGCATCTCTGTGCCTTGGCTCCTATATAAAACAGAGTTCAAAGTAGTACTTTATGGGGTTGTTGTTAAAAATAAGTCAATGTGAGCCAGCATTTGGCATGTGAGAATTAATAGACCAGTCAGAGGGTAGATAGTTCACTGGGTAGTCAAGGTGGAATGGGGCGAGGAGAAAAGACTGCATAGACACTGCATGGAGGCAAAAGCAGCTTCCAGTGGAGTCTGCCCTGAGAGTTCTGTGTGTGCGAAGGGTTGCCGGTGGACAGCTCAGGCAGCTGAAGGAAGAGGAGTTAGAACGGGGAAGTTGAGGCTGATAAGAGTTCCCTTGAAGCCCTCCTGACAACTCCCAGTACCATCTCATCCTGATTGACCTAAAGGAGACTTTTTCCATCTTCCATCAAAAGCACAAAGTTGAGTCCTTGGTTGTCCATCGTCATTTTGGGCCTTAACACCTTTGCGGTCAATGAACGATGGCTTTTGAGTCCTAGGCTATCTCTGATTTTAGGTGAACACAATCTGCCCCCTACTGATCATTCTGGATGTTTCGACCCGAATGGGTTTACTTGATATCATAAAGTGTTGCCACTGTCTTTGTCTCTGGGGATTATTGCAAAGACGAGAGAGTTAAGCCTGTTAACCCTCACATCATTTAAGAATGGTGTGTTGAGTATATCTTAAATGTCTCAGAAGTGACCTTTCCCCATTAAAACCTGTACAAACTGTGACTGGTAATTCAAACAGAGCCCCAAAGGTGTATATAAAGGCCTTCAATTCCAGGTACTTGAAATTTGACAAGGCTTACAGTGATGGAGAGTTTCTGTGGACTTAGAGTTCAATGAGTAAAAAGACATGTGTGTATAATTTTAAAAAAATATTTATATCATTTGAAAGCAGAGTGCTTTTGGAGAGTATGTCTTTGATGGCGAAAAGGAAAGTGTGAAGGAGGACTCCGGGTCATTGCAAATCAAGCTCCAGGCTCTGGCCAGGCCTTCCGGAAGTGAATCATTGGCATGATCTTACTGTTTTCTATTGCATGAATAAAATTTTATTGTGTCCTTTTCCACAGTAATAAAATCAATTAAAGATTAAATATTAACTAAATAATTCACAGAAGACAATATTTTGAGTTCTTGATCTTGAATTGGGACCATAAATATTGCACAGGCGAAAGATTGGGTAAACACTGCTTATACAACAGTTCTTTATTTCATTTATATGTTTCCAGAAGCCATAAAGTAAAAGCACATCTGTCAGTAGAGAGAGTAGTATTGAATTCAAACAGGGATCCCTTGGTTTTAGAAGCTGATGATGAGACTCTTTCCTTTTCAGATTGTCCTGAAGTTGTAGTTATAATTGATCATGAGAATTTTGATGGTGGAAACTGTCAGAACTCTTTATTTATAGTTTATCTGGATTTTGAGAGTAATATTTAATGGGTTACTTCAGAATAGCTATGAAAATTAAATCTCTTACACACTGTCTGAAGAAAGTGTGGTGAAATTGGCCAAGAGACTATGCCATTGCCACATCTCAGATGAACATAGCTAAGTTTCCCATAAGATGTCCTTTGATGTGGCTCTAAAACTAGGTTAATAAAACTTTTCTGTAAAGGGCCAGATAATAAATATTTTAAACTGGTGAGACATATAGTGTCTGTCAAAACTGCTCCACTCTGCCACTGTAGCACGAAAGCTTCCACAGACAGTAAGTAAACAAATGGGCATAGCTGTGTTCCAATAAAACTTTATTTACAAACACAGATCTGGCCATCTGTCCCTTTACCCATCTATGCTCCAAAGTGGAATGACTTGATATGCATTTTTGGTGAACAGTGAGGATGTCAGATTTGAGAATGGCTAGTAAATATATTTAAATTACATCAGTATATATTTTATAAATATTTTGATAGTAACCATAGTAAATTCAAAGTCTTTAACCAATTAATTTCTTGACACTTGCTGTTTTTAAAATGAAGTCTGTGTGACAGTTATCTCCCTCAAGGACCTAAATCTGGATACAGTTAGTCGAAAAGGAGAAAAATCTAATCTATTGGGGAAAGGTGTTGAAATAGATTCGACTCTAGATTTAGTGTGAATGAGGTTTTCTCCACAGACTGAATTTCAGAGAACAAAATAATTGACTCATTCCTGCCAGGACTCCTCCACTTTATAATTGAACAAACATCTCCCATATAATTCACAAGTTTTTATCCCTGTCCGAATTTTCCTATAAATGTTTAACCTAGGCTATGCATGAGAATAAAAGTGAATTCTAGTTACAGTTTTTGAAGAGCCTTGTCATTTGAAATATCTTTCTTTAAATAGTCCTTTTAACCACCTCTCTTTATAGTGAGCCAAAAATCAAGGCCAGTCAGACTGTAATAGCCAGATAAATTGTGGGAAATTACAGATACCCAAAGGTTGGCATTTATAGACATTTATGTGAATTCTTCATATCATGCACTGGTAAGAAAAGGTATGATTTTTCTTCAAATTGCCTAATGAGGAGAAACTCAGAACCAACTGTATATCACCCTGTATATACTTTTATTTTAGTTACTATCTCTAAACCTGGACAGTTTTTTAGTCTCTTGCTGTTTTTTTTTTTTAACCAAGTTGTTAAGGCTTTAGAAGTTGTGCTGCTAGTTATTTTAGAAACTTTATTAAGGGAGGACAAAGCAGCTAATTGTCATGGTATTATATTTCATTTTTGCTTTAATGACTTATTCTAAGGATTTATGTAGATTATAACACAGCTTTAATATTAAGATTTGTTAGTACACTAGTTTGCATTTTTTGTTTTTGATTTTCTTTGTTTTTTTAAGAGGTTTCATATATATATATATCCATCTATTCATCAGGACTTTACCCATCTCCAAAGGTTGAGAATCTTTTATATTTTTATATTCCTCAATGGAAAAACTGTTTAACTCATTATTCTTGGCATATGTAAATTTTATCTGAAATCCTCACCCTCTCCATCTGTTTGTTCCTTCTGGAATGGGGGTGGAGCCTGAGTGGCTGCTCTCCCTTGCATGTTGCCAGGTTACATGCTTGAAGTCCACTTCCTAAACAGCCGTGATACTCCCAGCATTCTGAGTTTTACCCCTAGGTTGCAAAATCCCAAGTGAAAAGAATGGAAAACTGTTGTTACTGCTCTCAAAAAAGAAGAACACGGTTACTCTGTTAAAAGTCATGCATATGTCTATGAGGCTTGAAGGTTCAAATAAGCGATTTATTCTCCCTGCCCCCAAGAATTACTGTGTTGAGAAAGAATTATTTAAAAAACAAAAAAAAGAGGATTCTTGTTATTATTGCAGTTGTCATAAAATGAAATCACCTTTAAGCTATGCTGCTCTCTTTTTCCTAGAGAGTTTGAAAACCTGTTCAATGAGTAACCTGGTGCTTGTTACCTGATTTCTATTCACATGAGTTAGATTACAAGTTTATTAATTTTATTTATTAAATTCAGGAAAGCTAAATACATGCCATTTGCATCTGAGAGAGAAGAGGCTTTTCTTTGCCTTGCACTTTAGAAGTATTTCATATTCTTCACCATCTGTGCACATCTAAATCAGCCTTTGATTAAAATCTCGGTCTTATTTCTTTTATGAAGAAACTCACTAATGTTTTTCCTTATTAAGTTGCAAAGATTATTCCCAAAAGACTATGTAAAATTATTAATATTTTATCCAGCAAATGGGAATTTAGGGAACAAATTTCTTGTTTATGGTGTACGTGTATATTTTTTTTTTTACTGAGAAATGGATGAATTTTGTTTTCATAAAGGCAAGCACATCAGGGTGAATTTGAGATGCCTCCTGAAGACAGCATTATTTCGGATGTCCCTGCAGCCTGGTCATTTATAGAACCTCACATTTATGTCTCAATGAGAGGTTGATCGCTCAGGCCTTTTGGTGCTAGTATTTTATTGTGCGTAAAGTTCCCCTGGAGGACTGAAGATGCCAATTCTCATTCTAGCAGTTGGGGAGGGGTGGGGAACCTGCAGCCTCTAGGCCACATGTGGCCCTCCAGATCTCCAAGTGTGGTCCCTCGACCAAATCCAAACTTCATAAAACAAATCCCTTTATTAAAAGGATTTGTTCTGTAAAATTTGGATTTAGTCAAAAAGCCACATTCAAGCATCCAGAAGGCCACATGTGGCCCCGAGGCCATAGGTTCCCTCAGCGCTATTTGGAAAGATCTTATCAGCTTTGGTAATAAAATAGATGACTCTTCCTTGAATTCTTTCATTTCAGACTTATTCTGTTAATAATTGATTTTGAGTCCATACCACATTTGATTTTTTGTTGTTGTTCCCTAATAATTAATACAGGGGAGTCCACTGAAATAAGGGCTGAAGTTGAGGTAAATATCAGGCAGGAAATGTAGAAGGAACCCTCAGTGATGGCCCTGAATGTGTCCAGAAACAATATGGTAGAACAGCAGGAGGCTGGGGACACCACTGAAGCAGGTGGCCGGGCTAGTCTGTTTTGAATAAGAGCTTTGGGATCAATCTTTAGTCTGAGGACCAAAAAGCAATCACAATCTCTCCACTTAATTGCTGCTATGGAAAATGCAGGAAAACATTTCAACCTGAAATGCTAATGTTCTTTCAGCCATGCCTGTGTCTACATACACACTAACCACTTACAGCAGTTACAAATGAGGATGGAAGTTTTCCACCCTGCATTGATAAAATCCAAATTGACAATTTCTTTAAAAACTGTTATTTGGACCAGATTCAGCGCCTACTCAAAGAAATGTGTCAGGATAAGAGGATGTGAATAACACAATAAACAATGACTGCATGGCTTTTATTAAAGGTATTTTTATTGTGTATAATGCTTTCTGAAGCAGAAATATGAGACACGAAATCTATTATTCATGCTTTTTCCATATTCATACAGATATGACTATAATGAAAGTTTGTCTTCTGCCATGGGCATAATTCTGAGCCCCTCAGTAATAAAACAAATGTTTTCTAGGACCAGGGAATTTATATGCAAAAATCATCTTCACACTGCAAACTTTGTCTGAAAAATAAGGCTGTTGTTTTTAAAGAAGCCATGCTATATTGCCAAGGGCATTGCATTGTTTATTGACATTTATATATCAGATACAAATATCAGATACAAATTAGGAAACTTAATTATAAAATGGTACTAATCCTCCGTAAGTATTTTAATCAATTTATATTTATTCGTTTTAAAATTAAATAGAGAAACTCTCTTTCAGTGAGCCAAGAGCAATCATTTTGGACTGCACAATGAAAAATGTGGGAAGTATTGTTCTGATTAGGCATTCAGCTAGTGAGACTATGTATTAAGCATGCGCAAATATAAACTTATTGAACTGTTGAATTAAGTACTGTGTGCTTTCATTTAATTATGTTTAGGAAACAGTTTAAAAATATCAGTTGATAGGTTAGCTCTACTTTAATTGATTCATTGTTTTGAAGTAGCTATTGTCTGGTAGAACACTATATTCCAGGTGATGAAACCTAATAAATAATAGCTTGGAGAGAATAGATTTCCTCTTTCAGTGGAAAACATTATCAGTACAATTTTTATTGTAGGCATTTTGGTATTGTCCAACTTTAGTGACTTAGAAAAACCCCAAGATACTACAAAAACATCAGAATCTCAGAAGTAGGTAAAACTGATAAGTTGTACCTGTACATAATCACTTATTAAACTGAGTGTGGTCATCATTTCTCTTCTGCCAGTGAGCTGGGCACTAGATGTAAATGTGGTTCTAGAAGAAGGAACATAATGGTAGATCAGCAGGCCACTGAGTTTGCAGTGCTCGGTTGTGTTGTGGGCGTTTAGAATTAATTGATACAAGATACATGATTCTTCCAAGAATGGTATCCACCATCAATGTATCATGACCAGGTCGGAGGCTATGTTACAAGTTTATTTACTTGACAATAACAGAAATAGTTGTGTTTCATTTATTAAATTATCTGACTTCATTTAGGAAACTAGTATACTGTTTATATCAACGTGTGGTTGATTTATTACTAGCATAAATGTTAGTTCTTTCCAAGGAAAAAAAATAACCTCTAACATGTTCACCAAACTGCACGCAGAATCACTTAAACAATTAACATTGTCGAGGCTGGGCACGGTGGCTCGCGTCTGTAATCTCAGCTCTCTGGGAGGCCGAGGTGGGCGGATTGCTTGAGTTCAGGAGTTCGAGACCAGCCTGAGCAAGAGTGAGACCCCGTCTCTACCAGAAATAGAAAGAAATTAATTGGACAGCTAAAAATATATA
>CAUYSK010118630.1:0-10608 GCA_963575035.1 Avahi laniger | reverse complement strand
AGAGTGCCGTGGCATCAGCGTAGCTCACAGCAACCTCAAACTCCTGGGCTCAAGTGATCCTTCTGCCTCAGCCTCCCGAGTAGCTGGGACTACAGGCATGCGCCACCATGCCCAGCTAATTTTTTCTATATATTTTTAGTTATTCAGCCAATTTCTTTGTATTTTTAGTAGAGACGGGGTCTCGCTCTTGCTCAGGCTGGTCTCCAACTCCTGAACTCAAATAATCCACTCGCCTCAGCCTGCCAGAGAGGTAGGATTATAGGTGTGAGCCACCACACTTGGCCTCAACTATTGAAATTAATAAGAAACTTCACTGTTTATTCTGTTACTTAATGGTAAATAAAGATGAATTTAAATAACTGGCTTTAAATTTTAAAACTCTTAGTTCACTGATCTAATACCAATCATACTACACCAATCAAATACTGCCTCTTAGTTAAACATGAACACATGTACCTGAAAGAGATGTTATTTTTATGTACTTTGGCTAAGATCAGGTAAGGCAATGAGACAATGAAACATCTTACCCTATCAGTGAGTCTGTTGTAGATATTTTTAGCAAGAGAAACCCATCTTTGTATCATACCTATTACACTGCTTTATACATGTGTTCTTTACCTATTTAAATTGTCCTATATTTCAACTATTGTGTGGCTCAAAGTCAAAGCCAGATAGACTATCACCCCTCATGACACTTCAGTCCTCTACATAGAACAGGAACTTAGCAATTATGAAAACCAGCTGGTCTTTTTAGAGGCAGTTTAGTGGAATGAAGAGATTCTTTCTGCTTTACTAATTCTATGATCATCCTTTTCTATAATTACTATGTTCTATAATCATGAGTGACTCAACTGATGAGCTTCTCCACTAGTAATTAAAAACAAAACAAAAAATTACTTTATATTAAGAGATACTTTAAAGCTGTTTATTTAAATTCCCTAGCCAGATATGGTGGTGCACACCTGTAATGCCAGCTACTTGGGAGGCTGAGGCGGAAGATCTCTTGAACCCAGGAGTTCAAGGTTGCCCCACTGTGTTTCAGCCCGGGCAACAGAGTAAGACCCTATTTAAAAAAAAAAAAAAAGTTTATTTAAATTCCCAATGCAGAAGAAAAAAGAATCCTTAATTTTCATATTTGAGGAGTCTGAACTACATAGTATAAGCTCCCTTCCAGTTTTGATGTCTAAACTCAGTGTTTATCTGTGATGTTAAAATGTACATATGGGTGCCAGTTATTTGAAGAATTTATTTGCTTAAAATATTATACTTCTTGAGGTATCACAAGATCAGAAGATCGGGCTCCACTTGTACTCACCATCAAATTGGTACTAACTGTTGAACACTAGGGTGCTCACATGGCAGTAATACTCTCCAGGGATTAGGAGGTTGGGTGGGGGGTAAGCTCGCAACTAAAGAACACGGGGAGCATCGTAGAGGGGAAGGGCATGCCTCTAACCCTCGCTTGGGTGATGTAAAGACATAAAATGTAACCATAATGTTTATACCCTTATAATACCCTGAAATAAAAAAAAAAAATTAACAATCACTATGTCTGTCAAGCTGAACCCAGAGGCTGGTGGGAGGCTCCTTGGAAATTTTCCCTTTAAATGGGCCCCACCCCTTTGAGAGGCCACCCAAACTCAACTATAAAAGCCCTAGATGCCCACCATGTCAGCCCGTCTGTATGCAGATGTTAAAATAAACTTTTCACGTAAAAAAAAAAAAAATATATATATATATTATACTTCTAAAGTGTGAAACATTTTAACATGTCTAGTTCAGGCAGAAGAGGTATACACAAAGATGCAAAGTGACATTTTATCCCATTAATACAGAAATCCAAAAGTAAAATTAATGTGGATTTCCTAGATAAGTGCTCAATTTCTTTACTTATTTCAGTTTTGTTATATCAAAGTATATTAAAATCATGTGACAAACTATCTTTTACAAAACGAGGGGAAAGTATATTAACTAACTCTGGGAAAATTATTTATTCTGGGTATGCCAATAATAGGTTCAGGGTCAACAGAAAATTAGAACCTTTGAGTGGTAATTCAAACAATAAAACAAAAACTAAAAAGCTCAGTAGTTAGGCTTGAAGTAGAGAAGGCTCATGGGTGAAGAGTTTGAATTTTAAGAACATTTATAAAAATATTACTTTTTTACATAGAAATTCAATATCTAGCCAATAAATATTCTGTTATTAACACAAAAAATGATTTGTGATAAGAAATACAATCATTCTCATCACTCTGATCTTGGCATGTATAGCAATGACCCAAAAAATATTTGAAAATGGGTTATAAAGCAAGTTGATTTTGTAATTAATTTGTTTTCAAAATTTTTTATTCCCTATGTCTTGAGGATTACAATTTTAGACTAGTATAGTTCCATTTGTCTCTTCACTTTCTAGATGCATAATTCATAACTTCATCTAAAACAAACTAAATCCCAATAGCAACATACCAATTAGTGGCAAGTTTTCTAAATGCAGAGTCATTTCCAATTTTGTTCTTAAATTCTCATTTCAAAGATTTTTCAAGAAGAGTTTAATAAAGAGAACTGAGAACAAATACATACTTTGGAAATTCAAAAGGACTGTAAATAAATCAGTGGTTCTCAAGCAGGGGTGATTTTGGGTGTCATGGACATGGACATTGGCCTTGTCTGAAGACATTCTTGTTTGTCACACCTGGGGGAGGAGGAGTGTGGATGCTGCTATTATCTAGTAGGCAGAGGCCTGGGATGCTACTAATATCCTATAATGCCTGGAGCAATCTCCCACAACAGAGAATAATTTAACTTAAAATATTAATAGTGCCAAGGTTGAAAGATTCTGCAATAAACCAACTGAAAATCAGGTAAACAAAAGATTCAATCTTAGGCGGGGAAAAAAAAGAATTTAAAAATAAAATAGTTCAAACCTGTTCACAAAAAGGCTTGAGATTGATCCGGAGAGGGAACGTATAACAGCTAGTTTCCTTGTAGCGTTCACATTTCACGAAATCAAAATTAAATCTTAGCAATGAAACAGTAAGAAACGGAGGCAGCTTACGTAATTTGGCCGACTGTTAAAAGAAAAATTCACAAAGTTTTTTAAAAACAGAGTTATACAAAGGGATACATAATGTTTCTTGAGGTGGGAAGAAACACCCAACAACCTATGACAGTTCTAAGAGAAATAGGTCCTTAGATCACATAAACTCATTGCCACGGATTCAACATAACTCTTGATATAAACTCATCTATTTTATGGGTCTGAAGGTGGCATTGCTCATTTATGCAAACAACTAAAAAAAAAATCTACAAGCCTGTTTTATGTTTTTAGTGTTGATATCCTAAAATATTATTTCGTGGGCATATTCCCTCTTTAACTGTGTCCATTTCCTGCCCAATTCCTGGCCTTTTTCTTGGTGTCTCCATACACAGTTCTTTTTATTTAGTGAAGAACTGGAGCTCTTAACCTGGGACCTAAGAAACTATTTCAAAGGACCTGAACCCATGAAATGATAAAAAAAATTTTATGTGCATATGTATTTTTCTGGGGAGAAGATCCATAACTTTCATTAGACTTTCAAAAGGATTCTAACTCCCCAAAGGTTAAAATCTATTGAATGGGGTTTTATAGTCACTGTTTTTACTCCAAAAGCACATAAGAAATTTTTTGTTTAAGAGTCATCAGTTGTCCCCAACCCTCTTGGATTAATGGTCGGTGAGGAGAAAAAAAAAATCCTTCCCCTATGTACAAAATTTCGATAATCATATATATCTAACATCCCTAAAAATATATTTAAAATAATAGTTACACAAATCTAGTGGGTAAAAAAAAAGTAAACAAAGAACCCCTAGAAATATATTAATAACAACATGGTAGATTTTCCAGAAAGCTCTAAAAATTCATCTTAAAAACTGAGTAACTCAACTATATGTGAATGAGAAGAGACTGCTAAGGACAAGACAATCTGCATTTATTTAGGCAACATAGCCAAACTAAATTTAGAATGCAACAAATTCAATGCAACTAGAATAGAATGCAATTTTAAAAGTATCTAGATCAAAATCTTCCATTGAAAGAGAATTAAACAAATGGAATAAAAGGTAAAGAACTGCATTTGTTTAGTAAAAGGTTTTTATTTCATTGATGTGCAAATTAAGTCTAACCAAGAACTAAGAATGTATAAGTATCTAAGACTTTTCCAAACTTTGAAGTTTATACTTATTTGTTAGGCTGTAGTTTTAACAACAAAGTTGAAATAGAAAATAAATAAGCAAGTGATAAACATCTCTCTTTGGGTTTCATAAAGAGGCAAAGGCTAAATGGAAATATATATTAAACAGTATAAAATTCCACCCTGGTTTTAAAACTTATTGTGAAAACTATAGGGATAAGGTTTACTGTTTTCATTATATTTTCATCTATAATCTCCAGGATACAAAATCAGTATCACGTGTTAGCTAAATCAATGCTCGTTTTATTTGTTGGAAAAACTCAGTAACTGACAGCTACAGGAATAGTGCCAACTCTTCATCATAATGGAGTAACTGCATAAATATGTCTTTTGTGGTAGCTGTTTAAGATGATGCTCAGTAATCACTGATTGAATTGAGCTCAAGCTGATGACGTTTATGAATAGCATATTATCCAGCAGCAGTGGGATAGCTAATGATGCAGACTATAATGACAGAAGCAGGGTTGATGCCACATTGGCCATAGGTATAGGAGCTGAGAAGAGAGGCCAGAGAGGTTAGAGATAGCACATCCAAGTCAGAGGAAAGGGAAATGGCATTGATAATTTATACAGATATAGACGTAGAGACAGTTATAAATTATCTATAATCATTTTTACATTAATATTAATGGATTACTAGTATTTAGCAATTTACTAGCATTGGTAATGCTTTGGGTGGATATTAACTGTGTGAAAAATACATTAAAGAACAATTTCATAGGGAGAAATCACATAGAATTGTGAAAGAATGGTGAAAAGGAAATATAAATGAGTGGTTGCTAGAAGATAAAGTAAAAAAAGAAAACTCTACAAAATGTTTCCCTAAAATCTGTCCCCCAAAAAGAGTTATTCAGATGCCAGATCTCTTAGAACAAAAGACATCCTGGATCCAAAGGGCTCAACCAGTAAAGCATGGAGATCTTACATCAAAACTGGAATAAAACACTAATATGTGGCGGATTTTCAGAAATGCCAAAGTACTGATATAGTAAATCAATGCCACATTATAAAGCTGGAATGTGCAAAATTTACAAGCATGAAAGTAACATTGGGGAGGTGTTCCATTAACCTAAATGGGAGTTGTCTCTTATTTCTCTTCTTGAGAAGTTTCTCTTCTTTTCTGGAATCAAAAATAACTATGAATTATATCTATAGGAATGGCTATTTATGTATGAATGTGATGAATAAATTTGAGAAATATCAGAATTCTATGCTTATTGATTTGCTTTACTTTTCTCTCTTAGCTCTCACATGGCAAAAGAAATCACTTGCTTTAATCCTGCCTTTCTTTTTGTGTTTTGCTTTGCTGTACTAAAAGAAAACCGTAAGTATTCTCTGTTAAGTTGCTTACTTAGTAAGTTAAGTATTCCTACCTGGTGAAAGAGGAAAGGGCATACTCAATATACCAGAGTGACGGAGGACATATGTCAAGATTATAAAATAACTGCATATTAAGAAAATGAAGACAGCCATCTATTTTCACAGGAGTAAACAAGGGAAGGAAAAGTTCAACAAGCTTCTCGGCTGGCAGGAATAAAAAAATATACGTTTACACAACAGTAATTTGCAAAAAGCAGCATATGGGGAGTTTATCAAAAAAGGTATACTTATGAAACATTTGAGGTACAAATAATTTTTCCTGGGAGAGAAGGAAGTTGAGAGAACTGTTGGGTTGAAAGCTTTAAAAAATTCTTTATTGTAAAAAATTCATACAGACAATAATGTAAATGTCTTTTCAATCCTTAGTGTTAAGAGCTTCAAGTATCTCCTCCAGCCTTTTTCATAAGCACTAAGTACATAGTGTGTACTAAGTGGGGATCCTGGAAAAAGGCAGGGAGCTATCTTTACCTTTGCTGCTTTAACCAGCTTGTCACAAGTTCCACAGTGGTACAAGTTGTCATAGTCAAAAACTTCCTCTTCTACGTACATGTTCCAGAGTGCATCTTCCAAACCAGATACATTTTTGACTGCTACTGTTAGATCTAAGAAGTCTTCCTGAAACATACATGAATACAACGTTGAAAAAAACAAACAATTTCACAGAGGTTTATAAAGACATCACAAGTTCACACATATATGGGGAATAATCAGATATATTTTTTCTAAAACACTGTACATATGAAGATGTGGATCTCCTGATTAGGTAATGTCGTCATTAAATTATCCTTCCTTCTAAATCAAACTATAATTTAGCTTAAAATATATTAGGAAAAAATGTATAAAGGAAGAAATTTAGGAGTTTACTATAGATATAATAAAACCTATTTATGAGAAAATCATATAAACCACAATAAAATACATATCTGAATTTAGGACTGTATAAACAAGGTTTATAGTACTGTTTTTAGTCTCTACACTAGAATATAATAGCAAGGGTAGGGTTAAATTTTCTAATGTAAACTCTGTATTTTCATATTCTTTTGCTAGAGTTGGTTTAAGATATATTGAAGAAGTTATAAGAAAAAAATTCTTTTGAGCCAGGATAAGAAGGTATTCTATGAAAATTAAGAGGAAGGAATTTGGCAAAAAGGGAGTCTATCAATTTTCTACTCTAATTACATTTAAATTACAATATATTTCTAGTAATAAATGCTATTACAATTTGGAAAATTTAACTCATATTTATAGTTCTGTATATGTGCAACAGCATTATTTTGAGGAATTAAGGGGAATGGAAAATAACAGGGCATTATTTAGTTTATGGTGGAAAGCTTAAGTAATAAAAGTAACACATGCGAAAAGTTAATGTCTTTAATTTATAATATGCCTTATATAGTTTGAAAATTACTTTGTGAATCATTATATCACAGCTAAGTTAATTACACAGGAATTCAAAAATAGACATAATATCCTTTTTATTAAAGGATTACTGTTCATTGACGAAACCACTGGCTGTATGAGATTTGCAGGGCAAACAGAGATTTTTATATTTATGTGAGCAAATTTCCAATTAGATTAAAAGGGTTATCCATGTCATTACAAAGAACTGAAGTACATACTAATTAAAATAGGTTTATAATGGCTTTGTATATAATATATATGGTTTACATATAATGAATAAACATAAGTACACACATATAAATGAACTTTCTAAAGAAAAGTAATAAACTAAATCCAATATTTAATTACAGATGTTTATCAATTTAAACATTCCTCAGTATTCTCTATTTTTATTACCTCCCTAATTAACTTTCTTGACAATATTCTAACCATAATGACATTGGCTTCTCTCATAAGGCCACAGTCTTCTATTTGTAAACATCCCCCAAATCCGTTTTCCAAATACTAGAGTACAGAATAAAAGATGAAGTTTCAAGATATTTGCTTCTGCCGGTTTACATGGAGAACTCTGTATTATACACTCATGATTCAGGTGTATGGTAAAAGAAAAAGGCCCAATAAATTATTTCTAGTAATAAACACTTTAATCCTCATGTGGTATTACAGCTCACAGGTTTAATGACAGGAATTATAATTTATGATATAATTTATTGTTAAAATATTTTGGCATATTCACCTGCTTCTCACTGATGTTCTTACATTCTTTACAAACAATCTGGTTAATGACGGTTCCGTGATACAGACGATTGATGAGGTCATGGCCAGAGGTCCCAACTAAAGAAGTTTCCAAAGCACTGAAGAGAATTCGATTCAGTTCCTGCACATCATGTTGCCTCATCTCCTATAAAACAGATAACTTTCAAATGTGATCTTCTGCTTCAGATTTTCAAAAACATTTAGAAAAATATTAGTTAACAAAACACAAGATTTATCATGCAATCCAAAGATAAGCCTTGATAAGGATGACTAATGCAAAATAAGCTAAGAGCAGGGTAAGAGCTCACCACCTATTTTTATTGATACTGGAAAATGAAAATATGAACAGGCAGTATTCAGTATACACATAGAACTCAACTCCCCTGACAACCAGAAAACGTATTCATTCTTGTGGAAAACCATACAAGTGGCCATGCCACAGAAAGGAGAGAGGAGGAAGGAACACGATAGGCGCGGTGTCTAAGAGCTGGCAAATACTAACATAGTGCCACTGAGGAAAAACTCCTGATGGAACTTGCTTTGATTCATGAGTCATGGACCTGTGTGTGAACTTCTCCTTAAGAGCAATTTATAACCCAAAGCCCGGGGGCACAGCAACACTTAGGAGCGGAGAAGAGGAGGAAGAGCAGAGGAGGGGAAATTCCGAAGAGTGAGGTCCCCCCAGAACCAGGAGAAGCCTGGACTTTAAGGTGGGTGGTGGGTGCTACCAAGAGCCTCTTCAGCTGAGGACAGAGCATGTCTTCTGGACTCAGCACATGGTTGTCACTGTTGACTTGGACAGGAGAAGCAGAAAGGTGGCCGAGGAACAAATGCAGGGCATAGAAGTAGAGGCAGTGAGGAAAGACTATTTAAAAATAAGTTTAGTGTGAATAGTGGCAGATAAAGTGGATGAAAGCTGGATCAAGACGTGGGACTTGGGGTCTCTGTCTAGTCTTTTAAAATGTAAGACACTAAAGAATGTAAATTTCTCCAGGATCACTGGCTCTGATGGGACAGACAACTTGTGCAAGTTCTCAACAATCCTACATTTGGTAAAGGTACCTCACAGATTTTCTCCTACCACTGCAGGTCCAGTCCTAGTGGGTTTCCTGCAAGATTTTATTTACAAAAAATAAAATAAAAAAGGTTTTCACAGCTTTAAGAAGTATGAAATCAGCAAGTCAGTGGAAACCCATTATCAAAAACAAACAGAAATCCATCAACTGATGACTAGATTAAAAAAACACCAATGTGGCATATTCATCCAATAGAATCTTTTTTTTTCTTTTTTTTGAGACAGAGTCTCACTTTGTTGCCCTGGCTAGAGTGAGTGCCGTGGTGTCAGCCTAGCTCACAGCAACCTCAGACTCCTGGGCTCAAGCAATCCTCCTGCCTCAGCCTCCCAAGTAGCTGGGACTACAGGCATGCGCCACCATGCCTGGCTAATTTTTTCTATTTATTTTTAGCTGTCCAATTAATTTCTTTCTATTTTTGGTAGAGACGGGGTCTCGCTCTTGCTCAGGCTGGTCTCAAACTCCTGAGCTCAAATAATCCGCTCGCCTTGGCCTCCCAGAGTGCTAGGATTACAGGTGTGAGCCACTGTGCCCGGCCCATCCAATAGAATCTTATTTGTCAGTAAAAAGGAAAGAAATACTGACACATACTATAACATAAATGAGCCCTCAAAACATTATCTTAAGTGAATGAAGCCAGTTACAAAAGATCACAAATTGCATAATTCCATTCCTATGAAATGTCTAGAATAGGCAGATCCATAGTGAGAGAAAGGAGGTCAGTGGTTGCCAGGGGCCAAGGGGAGGCGGATGGGGAGCGACTGCTAACGGGTATGGGGTTTCTTTTGGGGCTGGTGAAAATGTTCTAAAATTGATTGTAGTGATGGTTGCACAACTCTGTGAATATACCGAAAAAACCCCACTGTACCCTTTCAAAGCATGAATTTTATGGCATGTAAATTATATCTCAAAAAAGTGGTTATTTTTTTAAAAGGGAAGGAAAAAGGAATTATCCCCAAGTACCAGCCCTACATACAAAACTTAACATACCTGTTTAAAGACTGTATTATTACCCAATTTTACTTTCAAGTCCATACCCTACCTCTTTAATCACATAGTATCGCCTAGTTAAAAAGTGTTCCTGGTTAGAAGAAGACAATTGTTCAAACTTTATTGTTAAAGGCAATATAATATTATTCCTATCATTGCCTTTTTAAATTCTATGACAGTCGCCCATACCTGTCTTTGCAGAATACATCTAATCCATAAAAAATGGAAGACCTGGATGCGCTTGAATTTGTATAGCTAACAGCTGATCAATATTGACAACAAGCACCTTTACTCATTGCTGAAAAGTGTGTAGTGTTTGTATATAGTTGAATGCTTTTCAGGAACTCAAACAGGAAAGTGAGAGAAAGCTCACAGACAATAGGATACAGGAAAAAAAATGAAGCAAGTCAGGAGAAAGTCAGAACAGGGAAAATGAAAAGACTTGAAAAGAATGGTTTTACTGGTTTTGTCTAAAGCAAACGTTACCCGGATTCAAACACAAAGCTTGTCACAAAAGCAGACAGAACATTTAAAATTTAGTTACCATTTACTTTATCCATTATTGTTAGTCAAAGACTAAAAAGCTGATCAGCGGTTTGCTTTATAAATGGTAAGTAGTTTCCAGGTAATAGGTATTGTTTTTTTTTTTTTTTTTTGAGACAGAGTCTCACTCTCTTGCCTGGGGCGAGTGCCCTGGCGTCAGCCTAGCTCACAGCAACCTCAAACTCCTGGGCTCAGGCAATCCTACTGTCTCAGCCTCCCAAGTAGCTGGGACTACA
>CAUYSK010118628.1:0-12823 GCA_963575035.1 Avahi laniger | reverse complement strand
CCTCAGACTCCTGGGCTCAAGCAATCCTACTGCCTCAGCCTCCCAAGTAGCTGGGACTACAGGCATGCGCCACCATGCCAGGCTGATTTTTTGTATATATATTTTAGCTGTCCAATTAATTTCTTTCTATATTTGGTAGAAACAGGGTCTTGCTCTTGCTCAGGCTGGTCTTGAACACCTGAGCTCAAACAATCCGCCCGCCTCTGCCTCCCAGAGAGCTAGGATTACAGGCATGAGCCACCGCGCCTGGCCTGAAATGACATTTAGACTATTGCATTTTCAGTGTTGTGCAAAAACTAAATTATCAAGGTCCTTAATTACTGTTTTAAGCAGTAATACCTGTGAAGTTACAGTTACAAGTTTTACATATTAACTCTTGTTTTCTCAATTCCACTGTAATAATCCTATATAAATATTTTAAAAGGAAGAGTCTTTGCCAGCCCCAAACTTTTCTTGTATCCTAGCAGTGGCTTGGGTGTAGCACTTAGAGGAATGCTCCACTAAAGAAATCCCTGCTTGTTCCATAAGACCCAGGGCTTCTGTGAAGTCTTCCTTTCTGGACTCTCCCAGGCTGGATTAATCACCCTTTACCCTGGGTGCTCACAGCATTCTACATATTCCACTCTCATAAATATTGCAATTATAACTATTTGTTGAATGTTACTCATCTCTACCAGACTGAATTCAAGGTCAGAGACCCTGTTTTATTTCTCATTAGTATTTTGCACGCAACCTAACACAGAATAGACACTAGATAGATGGTAGCTGAATGAAGGCACAGAAGCAATACTGCAGTAACACCATTTATAATGTATTTCTACTTGAAAATATATTATGCTCTAAACAAGAAATGATTATGTTTAATCATATCTGATCTTGTCATTCCCAGGCTTAGAGTCTGCCACTGGCTTTCTATAATAAAATAAAATCCAAACTCCTTGTGTGGCCTACAGTACCCTTTGTGACTTGTTCCCTGCCCAACTCTACCACTTTCCCACCCCCCAGCCACACGAGTTTTCCATCCCTCCAAGTCCACTGAGTTTGTTACACTTAGTTCTTTTTCACCCTGGAGGGTTCAATTCAATGATGAAGCCTTACCTAAATATCCTTAGTCTCCTGGCACTCCTTTCTCGCCACTTTTTGGATTTCTTAGTGGCATTTATCACTATATGAAATACTCTTATTTTTAGTTCATTTCAGTTTGTCATAAAATGCTTTAAAGTCACACTGTCAGAATGTCAGAATATTAAAACCTGTGTACCTTCTTCAAGGATGTTTTTCCTTATTGTCCCTTGTGGGACAGATAGATAATACAATAATACATTCTTCCTTGTGTTTACTGTTGTAAACTCCATGAAGTCAGGAACTGTGTCTGTCTTGATCACCATGGCATCCCTGGTACTGAGAACAGTGCTTGGCAAATACATGTATGTTAAGTGGAGGTATGAATAAACAACCAACTTTACGTGATCTAAGAAATTTGTGTTTTTCTAACTCTGGAGACTTTTGCAGTATTATGGTCTAGTTCTGAATGTTCAGATTTTTAAAAAATTTTTTTTTTTTTTTTTTTATACAGAGTCTCACTATATTGCCCCGGGTAGAGTGCATTGGTGTCATCATAGCTCACTGCAACCTCAAACTCTTGGGCTCAAGAGATCCTCTTGCCTCAACCTCCCAGGTAGATGGGATTATAGGCACCTGCCACCATGCCCGGCTAATTTTTCTATTTTTAGTACAGACAGGGTCTCGCTCTTGCTCAGATTTTTTTAAAAATGGGGGCCGGGCGCGGGGTCTCACGCCTGGAATCCTAGCACTCTGGGAGGCCGAAGTGGGAGGATCGCTCCAGGTCAGGAGTTCAAGACCAGCCTGAACAAGAGTGAGACCCCATCTCTACTAAAAATAGAAAGAAATTAGCTGGACAGCTAAAAATATATAGAAAAAATTAGCCGATCTTGGTGGCGCATGCCTGTAGTCCCAGCTATTTGGGAGACTGAGGCAGGAGGATTGCTTGAGCCCTGGAGTTTGAGGTTGCTGTGAGCTAGGCTGACGCCACAGCATTCTAGCCCAGGGAACAGAGCAAGACTCTGTCTCAAAAAAAAAAAAAAAATAATAAAAATGGGAAGCCAGAGTTTTGTCATATTCTGCTGCTTGAAGTATCTATTTTGATTGTTTTACAGTGGCAGAATTCCTTTACTCAGCTTCATTTTTTATATTAACTTATAACATCACTTTTCCAAGATAACTGTGCATCTTTAGATCATTGACAAGTGCATTTCCATTAGTAAAAAATCAAACCGAAGGGCATTAGCTCCAGTCATTTGCTTTACTTTTTGTGGTAGTAATTACAAAGAGGCAATCAGCAGTCTGTTTCTATGTGGGTGTGGGGTGGGGCAACTCCACTTCCTTTGCCCTAGTGTGGCTGATGAGAGCTTGTTGTTATTCACAGGTGCATGAGCTGCAGGTTGGTCTTGTTCTTGTCATTTATATTGTGTTTCAGCAAGTAGGTTTTTTGTTTGGTTTAGGTGGGTTTTTGCTGAGCGACAGGGTCTCATTTTGTTGCCCAGGCTGGAATGCAGTATCACAATCATAGCTCCCTGCAGCCTCAAACTCTTGAGCTTAAGTGATCCTCTCACCTCAGCCTTCTGATACCTGGGACGATATGCCTGGCTAATTTTTAAAAAAGTGTTTTTTTTTTTTTTTTGTAGAGAGGGGTCTCCCAGGTCTCACTATGTTGCCCAGGCTGGTCTCAGACTCCTGGCCTCAAGTGTAGCTCCTGCTGCAGCCTCCTGAAGTGCTAGGATAATAAGCGTGAGCCACTATGCGTGGCTTTTTTTTTTTTTTTTAAAGAGATGGATGTCTCTGTGTTGCCCAGACTGGAATGCAGTGGCTCTTCACAGGTACAGTCATGGCACACTACGGCCTTGAACTCCTGTGTTCAAGCAATCCTCTTGCCTCAGCTTCCCAAGTAGCTGGGACTACAGGTGTGTGCCACCGTGCCTGGCTAGCAAGTAGTTTTGACCCATGAAGACAGACAAAAGGATGCAACTTGTAAAGTTGGACTTGAGGCGGAGAAACAGTATCCCACTGGATGTCAAAACATAAGTTTTATGGAGCTCTAAGGTGCCTTCAAGAAGTGGTCTGAGAAAGAGAAGTATGTATAGAAATGAGCAGGCAATTAGGGTTAATGAAGTTCTTTGTATACTATGAAAGGCTGTGTAAACAACAGGGCAGCTGGGCAAGTTGGGTCATCCATTGTTTAAAGAACAGGTGAAAAAAATGGCATGAAGACATGTTTTAATTTCACAGGATTTCAAGGACTGAAGAGCAAGCAAATTACCTATGGATAATGCCTAACAAGTTTGCACTCTGCTTTAATGACCTCCCTGATTCTTCCATCCATTCCTGTTGAAAAAGGCAGCTGCAGCCTGAGTGGATCATGTGCACACTGGGACTCCGCAGAAGTAACTGACCTCTAGGGCAGGCGGCAGGCACTAAATTTCTTTCTCTTATGAAAATGACAGTACTCTTGGAGGCAGAAATGTTACTGCTGTGTTAGAAAGTTGAATTGTTTTTTCTCATTCATGAATCATGATCTGATACTGTAGAAATTCATTTAGCAAACACTAAATAGCTGTGACATGAAACAGTGGTGGCAGAGGTTTAGGGAATACAAAGTTGAACCAAGTTCCCTGCCCTCAAGAAGCTTATAGTACCAGGATAAGACATGCTGCAAAAGAGCTTATGTTAAAGTGCTGTCAAAAAGGTATCAGATGTCTGCTGTGACAGATATTTTGACTGACATGTGGGAATGGGCTAACATCTTTGTGGGATATTGTTTTGAGAAATAATTTTTGTGTAAGTAAAGGGCAGGGAGTTAGTGATTTGTGAATATTTATTCATATATTGTATTATTAGTGTTAAGAATTTCTAATAAGCTAAAATATTTCAGGTTTTAATGGAATATAGGCCTAAAATAACCCTGGATTTTTCCTTCTAAAATTCCTTTCCAAGCATTTATGTTTAGTGCCGTCTCCTTTTAAAGGTATTATTTAACTTGGGTGAGGTTTCTGCCAACTCTTTGTTTTTGAGAGTAGTAGTAGAGAAGCAGCAAAGAACCAGCCACAGAGATCTCTGGGCGGTTATATCTAGAACTGTAGGCAGCCTCACAGGGACCCACCTGGAACTGGAATGAGCAGCTGTCAGGACATGGGGAAGGAGGGTAAACTCTGTTAACTTGTGGCCATGAACATGCAGCTTGGCAAGAGTTACAGTACATCCTAAATGGGCCCCTGATCTTTATTACTTTATGTTATCCGTTGAGCCTCCCCTATTTGCTTTTTAATTGCTGAGGGAGAGTTATTATCTTGAGTGCTTACATGTGAGTTATTTGCTATTTTGATCTATGGTTTTGTGTGGTTTTAGAATTTTCCCTTTCTAATATAATAAAACATTTTTATTATTAATTTTAAAAATTAAACTGATTTTGTTAGAATGGTAGGAAAGGGACCAAAAAATTTAGTTCATGTTAGCTTACTGGAGAATTTTGGTGGGGTAGCAGGTTTTAGAAGACATGAAGTACCTTTTTATTACAGCTTATTACTTTTCTGTTTATACTTTTAAGATGTTTTATATATAAACATTATCATAGCAATTTGCTTTTTCATGCATTGATGTTTATAGTGTTAATATTTTGTCAGAAAATTAATTTTGTTTGTTTGTTTGTTTGTTTGTTTTTTTTTTTGAGACAAAGTCTCACTCTTTTTGCCCAGGCTAGAGTGAGTGCCGTGGCGTCAGCGTGGCTCACAGCAACCTCAGACTCCTGGGCTCAAGCAATCCTACTGCCTCAGCCTCCCAAGTAGCTGGGACTACAGGCATGCGCCATCATGCCCAGCTAATTTTTTCTATATATTTTTAGCTGTCCAATTAATTTCTTTCTATTTTTGGTAGAGACGGGGTCTCGCTCTTGCTCGGGCTGGTGTCGAACTCCTGAGCTCAAACAATCTGCCCGCCTCGGCCTCCCGGAGTGCTAGGATTACAGGCGTGAGCCACCGCGCCCGGCCACGGCTTTTATTACCTTGATCCAAAAATAAAGGGAATGAGATTCCCAAATTCCTTATAATTCTAAATTTCCTCATTGGTTCTTAGAAAATTTACATATAATAATTTTACTCTTAGAAATACAGTTAATAAGGTAATACTTTATCTTTAATTAGATCAGTTTAATAAAAACTGAATTGATAGGTATATTTCTATAAAATATTAAAATTTTTATAACCCTGGAATAGTATGCATTAGTTTTCCCCATATTGACTATTGCAGAATGTTAATTTGCAATTATTTAATTATCTTTGACTAAAGCCATTATATATTCATTTGGTATGAGTCCCATAGAAATTTTTGTTGTGTGAATTCCAGCAAGATTCAGGGACCAGTCCTCGATTTTTTAAGGATCAGATAGGAGTTCAAAATGTAGTCATAATTTGCTCAGCATCCTCACTGCTACTTCCCTTTGGTCCCAGCTATATCATGCAGTCTCATATGGATTATTGCAGAAACTGTTTCCCCTACTTCTACCCTGGCCTCCTACAGTCTACTGCTGACACAGTAGGACCCTGTTGACAAGTCAGATGATAATCAGTCCTCCGCTCAGAATCTATTGCGGTAGCTAAACCCTTTATTGTAGCCTACAAGGCTCCAGTGGCCTGGCCTGCCCACTCCTCAGACATCCTCTTCATTTTCTACTCTAGTCCTGCAGGAATGTGCCAAGGGGGCTCCTTCCTTAGGGCCCTTGTAGGTAATGTTTCCTCTGCCTTGAATACTCTTCCTGCATAACATGGCTAGCTCCCTTACCTCCTTGAAGTCTTTTCCCAGACCTCAGTGACCTTTGTATCTAAAATTTCAACCCTCCTCCAACATTTCATATCCCTGCACCTGCTTAATTTTTTTCTCCTTGGCACTTATCTTACATACTATGTATTTTACTTATTTATCCTGAATGTTGCCCCTCTCTCCTACACTAGAATGTAAGCTCCTTGAGGACAAGGATTTTCATCTGTGTTGTTTCCTTCTATATTTACAGTACCTAGAAAAGGGTCTGGCCCCATAGTAGATGCTCAATAAAAATTTGTTGAAAAATACTTACCTAGCAGGGGAGATACCATGATCACGAAGGTGGTTTTCCCAGGGCGAGGCTTATCCATTGCACTCCGGATGTGCTGACCCCTGCGATTTCCCCAAATGAAAAAAAAAAAATTTGTTGAATGAATGAATATTTCATGGCACAGTTCCCCACCCACCCTGGCCCTTGAATTATATAAATTTTTAATTTGGAGGGCTATTTGTGTCTAGTCGGGAAACCACTCCAAGTGTTTCCATCAAAAGGGAATATAATTCTAGGAATTGATTACAAAAGGAAAGGCTAGAGGAATAAAAGGGAAAGGTGCCCACAAACCTCTATTTTCCAGTGATGCTGCTGCAGTTTGCTGCTGCAGTTTGCTGCCGTCAAGCAGGAATCTGTATTCCTGCCAGTGCTGCTGTCAAAACCTAGTGGGAGCACAGCTGACAACAGGGTTTGGAAATGTAGATTTCAGTCCTGTGATTCAGGGGAGAGTGTAGAACAGGGGTGGGGAACCTTTTCATTTTGAAAGGCCACATTAATTTAGCTGTAATCAAATAAGACCACATTCAAGAAACTTCAATTAGATATACTTAAAAATATACATTATTTTGTAAAAATCTGACTACTAAGTGCTTAATAATTTCAAAAAATGAAAACCACTTGTTAATTTTAAAGTTAACCTCTTAGCGACTTCGTTGTGTCTGCTTTTTGTTGGAAAGCATTTGAATATTTGGTTGCAGCATGGCCGTCTACAGTTTCAGTTGATCCTCCAAATGGGTATCAGTCATTTGTGACCTTAAGGGCATCTCGATTTGGGTCAGGTAGGAGAATGTAGATTCACAGCAATAAGTGGTTGAAAAGCAAGAAAGCATTTTTTTGGGCGTGTTGCCGAAGGCATGGATATTCTATTGCTATTTTTCCGTATTTCAATTGGATCTTTCTTAGCATCAAACAATGACTTTAAAATGTCATCTACTGAAAGCTCCATCGATTCCATCTGTAGTTCTTTAGGTGCCTTGGTGATACCAACTAGGTGAGGCTGAAATGCTAATTTGAATGTGATGCCATGATTCTCAAAGTCAATGAACCTTTCATTGTATTCTCCAATTAATAGTTCTGTAACAGCTGTGTATGCTTTTTTAAATTCAGACTGAGTATGGTTCTGTCACCCTGAGTAGAGTGCAGTGGCGTCCTCATAGCTCATTGCAACCTCAAATTCCTGGGCTCCAGCAATCCTCCTGCCCAGCCTCCCTAGTAGCTGGGACTACAGGTGCATGCCATGATGCCTGGCTAATTTTTCTATTTTTAGTGGAGACAGGGTCTCACTCTTGCTCAGGCTGGTCTCAAACTCCTGAGCTCAAGCAATCCTCCTGCCTCAGCTTCCTAGAGTGCTAGGATTACAGGTGTGAGCCACTGCACCCGGCCAATAACAGCTGTGTGTTCTTCAGATGATTCTCATATATTATCCTGCTTGTCAGTGAGACTTGCTAACTGGAAAATGTTCATCCTAGATTTCCTTTTGAAGAAGCGTTTTGAAAAAAGATAGCTTTTTTTCAAAGTGCTTGGATTTTTTGCCACATATCATATATAAACTTAGTTTTACCTTGCAAAGAAATATTCACGTCGTTTTGATTTGACACGATATACCACAGAAATGTTGCATTCCTATAGAAATCTTCTTTCAGTAATTCACATTGCTGATTCTGTTCTTCATAAAATTTAACTATCTTTTCTCCCAGAGATAAAATTTTGGTTAACTCCTGTCCCTGGGATAGCCAACACACTTTAGAATGATATAGCAAATCCACAATGAGCACTTTATCTCTCAACTTTAGTGCCTTAGGAAACTGACAATGCCATATTGCATTTGCACCTGTATAGTTCACAATACTTATAACTTATTGCAAAGTGTCACTTAAAATAGTAGCTTTGGCACAGAGATTTTGCTGATATAAGATACAATGAAAAGAAATAAGAGCATCTGGATCTGTTAATACTTTTTTTTGAGACAGAGTATGGCTTTGTTGCTCTGGGTAAAGTGCAATGGAGTGTCAGTAGCTCACTGCAGCCTCAAACTCCTGGGCTCAAGTGATCCTCCTGTCTCAGCCTCCTGAGTAACTGGGACTATAGACATATACCACCATGCTCAGCTAATATTTTTTATTTTTTGTAAAGTTGGGGTCTTGCTGTGTTGCCCATGCTGGTCTCAAACTCTTGACCTCAAAGCAGTCCTCCAGCCTCAGCCTCCCAGAGTTGTGAGATTATAGATGTGAGCCACCATGCCTGGCCTGGATCTGTTAATACTTTTTTAAAAATCTGTGCAATAAACCCTTCATGTTTTCCTGTCATGGAAGGTATACCATCTGTACATGTACTCAGTAAATTTACCAAATGCAGTCTAACTTCATGATATTTATCTTGAAAGTTGTTGAAGATATCTATTCCCCGTGTTCTGTTTGCAAGAGTGCCCAAAGTTAGTAACTCTTCATAGCAAAGAAAATCTTCTGTTGTGACCCAAGTGAAGTATAAAACCTATGCCGGGTCCATAGTATCTGTTGATTCATCCAAAGTGATTGAATAATACATATATTTCTTTTGAAGTATTGCATGAAGTTCTTTTAAGTTAAAGGCTAATTTATGTTGCCAGTGAGTTATGGTTCTCCTTGAAAGAGGCAGTTGTTTGTACTTTGAAATGTTATCACAGTCTAAGCATCCTACAACTTTGATGATGCATTCTTTCTCAATTTCTGCATCACAGAATGACTTCCCTTTTTTCTTGAGTATAAGTTGCTTCAGTGACACTATTTCTAGATCTTATTGCTGCTTGAAAGAATTGTCTTTGCTTTTGCTTTTCATCTTTTAATTTCTGCAATACAACCTTTTGTACCTTTCTTTCTAATTTAAAATATTTGTGATCCTTAGGAGTATTATAATGCTTATGAACATTGAATTTCTTTAATGTTGATATTGCAGTATCACAAAGCAAGCAAATCATCTCATCTTTAGCAGAAACAAGGTAATGCAATTCTCAATCTTCATTAAAAAATCTGTTTTCTTCCTTCAGCATTCTCTTGGTCTTTGACATGATGGGCTGTTAAGCAGACAGAATTAAAAAATACTGTTGAGCCATGCAGCTATTCACAAATTCCACTTCCAATAGAAACACAGTGCACCGTTGTCAAAAGCTGATAACAGACTGACATACTGGATCCTCATATAAACTCTCGCCAACCAGCCTTATGTGGTAGTGGTGCCAGTCAGGCGGGGGAAGTTAGAACTATTAATAAATCAAGAGTTGTAGCAGCCGTCCGTCCATTTAGCCCTTATGGCTTACTAATGCTCTAATTGTGCTGGTCGATCTGGGAGGATTATTTCATTGAATCTTATTTTATTCTTTGATATTTTAAATATGTTTATTTTAAAAATAAAAATATAAAAGGTGAACAAAAATATATTAATAAAAAGGATTTGTTCTATAAAATTTGGATTCAGTCAAAAGGCCACACTTAAGGACCTAGAAGGCCACATGTGGCGTTAAGACTGCAGGTCACCCAGTCCTGGTCTACAAGGGTAGATGTGGGGCTAAGTACCAACATATACTATCCAGCAGAGGTGGTATTTATTTAATTTATGTGTGAAGATAAATTTAAATGCAGGACAGATTTAACTGGGTACTTTGGGCTGTAACACCAAATAATAGCATTGGGTAAGATCTTTGATTATGACTGAAACATAAGAAAGCTAAGAATTAAATCCCACTTTAGCCTAGTTACATCCATGTGTTAAACCACAAAACTGAACTCAGTCTCTAGAAATGGAACACGACAGGAAACATATCTTTACTGTGGCCGTGATCTCTTAGTGTGATTAAGTTCTCATTTCCTTGAGATCAGTAAATCTGTGTTTAGGCCCAATTGTGTCCCAGATTAGATCTCTGTCACCTAAAGGATCATATTAGCCTCTTCTGATCTGATTAGAGATGCAGAGCCCCGCTGTCATTTAAAGGTCATGTTTGTCCCTTTCTCCCTTTCTTTTCTCACTTATTTATTTTTGAGACAGAGTCTCGCTCTGTTGCCCTGGCTAGAGTGCAGTGGCATCATCATAGCTCACTCACTGCATCCTCAAACTCCTAGGTTCAAGCAATTCTGCTGTTTCAGCCTCCCAAGTAGCTGGGACTACAGGCACGCACCACCATGCCCGGCTAATTTTTCTGTTTTTTGTAGAGGCGAGGTCTCACTGTTGTTCAGACTGGTCTCAAACTCCTGACCTCAAGTGATCCTCCCACCTTGGCCTCCCAGAGTGTTAGGATTATAGATGTGAGCCACCTTGCCCAACCGTCTTTTCTCACTTTTTGAAGGACACCAAAATCTAAATTATACTTGATTGCCGACTACACTCGCATCTAGTGTTCATCATGATTTATGACATGATCTATCATTAATAAGGTCATTTTTATTAGGGATGGCAACATTTTATTTTTCCCATTTGTATTGTAGCAAAATAAAATTTACCATCTTTACCATTTTTAAGTGTACAGTTCAGTGGTATTAAATATGTTCATAATGTGCAACCATCACCACCATCCATGTACATAACTCTTTTCATCTTGTAAAACTGAAATACCATACCTATTAAACAATAACTCCCCATTCCCCCCTCCTCCCAGTCCCTGGTAACCATCAGTCTACTTTCTGTTTCTGTAAAATTTTTAGGTACCTTGTATAAGTGGAATCACACAATATTTGTCTTTTTGTGACTGGCTTATTTCACTAAACATAATGTCCTCAGGGTTCATCCATGTGGTAGCACGTGTCAGAATCTCCTTTTTTAAGGCTGAATAATATTCTGTTGTATGTCTATAATGTCTTTTGCTTATTCATTCTGGATGGCAACATCTCTCAAAATACAGGGAGAAAATAATGAAATTGATAGAAATTGGTACCTTTATTCTCTCTGCCCTTTCCCCCACTTCCCTGCCCCAGTTAAGATTGGCCCAGGGATTCATGTTTGTTTACGTTTATCGATGTGTGAGGTCTGTCATTGATAGACCAAGAAACCACCTGCAACCCCAAAAGAAAAAAAAATCCTGTGTCAGTGATCACGTTTATGGATTTACAATTATACCATAACTTATTTTTTGTGAAATTCACATCCTTTCTTCTTTCTATAGAAATTTATAAGAACTTTTAATGTTAAAAAAGTATCTCTAGGAAGTAATTGATCATGTTTTTGATGAACTGAATAATTTGTGTTCAAGTACCAGATTATTTCATTCATCAGATTGGTTTAGATTTCTTAATGCTAATTATTTTTATTTAAGTATGATCCTTGTGCTACCTGTCACCATAAATAGATCTTTCATGTTCTGATTTGGATCCATCTCATTATGTTCATGGATTAACTTGTAAGGATATAATCAATTTCTTAAAATTGTAGCTAGCAGCAGTTCTTTAATTTACTAATGGAATTAAAAAAAATTATTTTTTCAATCCAAACTGGAAGTAAACTTCTATTATATTTGTTTTCTCATTGACTAGGCTATTTCTAAGGCAAAAAACAAACACCTGCCAGAGTAGCTTAGTGTTTTTCTGTTCTTTATATCACCTAGTAAATGATGGCTTTATTTTAATCTTTTAACCACTGACTACCATAACATTTTACTTAATGCTATAGAGAAGTTGTAGAGTACAGTGAGGAATCCTTGGGAGAAGGGGCTTTATTGGATGGGAATACTGGCCTCTGGTATATTTGCATTTTGTCTTCTGTAAATTCCTTCTGAATTTGAAGTGCCACTTTAGAAGAAATGTTACCTCATCAGAATTCTACTGGAAAACATTCTGTTTGAATTTAAGCAAAGATAATTTATTTTTTCCTTCTGCATGGTTTTATTCCTTTACCCTTTTAAATGATTTTATTCTCCTGACGTTGCTGTGTTCTTGAGCCGTGGTTATTAGAAACTCCCATAGAAAGGTGCTGGGCTGGTGGAAGGCTGGGCATGGAGGACTGTGACACAGAGCAGGTGAGAGGGCAGTCTTCCTTTCTTGATGTCCTCGTATGCTCCTCAGAAGGCCCTGATGTCTTATGAAGACACTGTTAAGAATGATCAACTGATTTATATTAAATCTCCAAATGTCAACAGTGCATGTGAGCGAGGGATGTATCTGTGACTCACAGATACTTCTCTTTTCACTTCTTAGAGGCATTTACTTTTATTTATTTAACTTTTTTATTAGGGGAAAATTTAAACACACACAAAAGTAGAGATAATAAGGTGATATATCCCCCATTTACCCATCACCCAGCTTTAACATTTTGCTTTTCTAGATACATTTTCTTTTTCTTCTTCTTCTTTTTTTTTTTTTTTTTTTTTTGAGACAGAGTCTCACTCTTTTGCCTGGGGCAAGTGCCGTGGCGTCAGCCTAGCTCACAGCAACCTCAAACTCCTGGGCTCAGGCAATCCTACTGTCTCAGCCTCCCAAGTAGCTGGGACTATAGGCATGAGCCACCATGCCCGGCTAATTTTTTTTTTCTAGATATATTTTTAGCTGTCCAATTAATTTCTATTTTTTGGTAGAGATGGGGTTCTCGCTCTTGCTCAGGCTGGTCTCGAACTCCTGAGCTCAAACAATCCGCCTCTTCGGCCTCCCAGAGTGCTAGGATTACAGGCAACTTGTAAAATTTTGTAGAGACAGGGTCCTGTTATGT
>CAUYSK010118626.1:0-14475 GCA_963575035.1 Avahi laniger | reverse complement strand
GAGGATTGAGCACTGAGGAGGTGAGGAGTGAGGAGATAAGGAGTGAGGATTGAGCACTGAGGAGGTGAGGAGTGAGGAGGTGAGGAGTGAGGAGATAAGGAGTGAGGACTGAGCACTGAGGAGGTGAGGAGTGAGGGGGTGAGGAGTGAGGAGATAAGGAGTGAGGATTGAGCACTGAGGAGGTGAGGAGTGAGCACTGAGGAGGTGAGGAGTGAGGAGATAAGGAGTGAGGACTGAGCACTGAGGAGGTGAGGAGTGAGGAGATAAGGAGTGAGGATTGAGCACTGAGGAGGTGAGGAGTGAAGAGGTGAGGAGCGAAGAAGAGATGAGGAGTGAGGAGGTGAAGAGGGAGGAGGTGAGGGAGGAGGGGGAGGCAAGGAGGTTTGGATGTCCCCTGCACCATTACTGATCCTCCCAGCCAGCTCTCCTCCTCTGAATCCTGACTTCGCCTGCAGGATCTACCCTTTGCACCAAAAGAAAAGTTACCATGAGGAGGAGGAAGGGGCGGGCAGAGGGGAGGAGGGCAGCCTCCTGGCTCCTCCCAGCAGGGAGTGGAAGCGCATGCGGTGCTGAAGCCTGGGCTGATGCCTTCCCACCTGGGCATGCCCTGGATGAGCTGCATCCCCCAGGCCTGGATCAGCAGAAAGGATCAGGGACTCGCGGACACCCCACCCTGGCCCTCCTGTCCTCACCTCTCCACCGTCTCACAGAACAGCACGATGACCTCCTGCTGCACGTAGTACTCCCTGGGAGACTTCACCGGCACCATGGCAGAGACGTAGCTGCAAACACGGCGAGGAACGTTAACGCTGCCCCCGGGCCACCGTGGGCCTCTCCGAATCAAAGTGTGTGTTAAACTAACACTGCAACACCACCCCATTTCTAGGGTTTCATAAACGCACAACTCCCAGCTTTACAACTATTTTATAAATCAAAGTTCCTGCCAGGGAAGGCCCAGTCCAGGGCCTCCTCAGGCCCCATTGCCCTGCCCCGTCAGCCCTGACAGCCCTGAACTGTCGCTGCCCGTGTACAGGGACTGCCTCCTCTTTATCTCATCTACTGTGAGCATTGTCACGTCTGTGGGCATGCCTAGCCCTGTGGGCCTCTCCCAAGTCCTCAGGAGACAGGACTGCCATGTCTCCCTCGGGAGACAGCACTGGCCTTATCAGCAAGCGAGTGAAGAAATGAATGAATGCATGCATGCGTGCCTGGGTGAGTGAACAGGTGAACACCCCATGAGCCCTGCATGGGCATCATCATGCTGTGGGCACCTCAGTGGCCCTGGAAGCCAGCCCAGGCCGCAAAGGCACTCATAGGAGGCTGGCTGGGTGGCTACAAGGATGTTAAGGTTTGTCCAATCATGCCCCGATGAGAACATTTTCTTTTTGTGGTTTTGTTTTTTTTTTTTTTTTTTTGAGATAGAGTCTCGCTCTGTCACCCAGGCTAGACTGCAGTGGCATCATAATAGCTCACTGCAGCCTCCAACTCCTGGGCTCAAGCGATCCTCCTGCCTCAGACTCCTGAGTAACTGAGTAGTACAGGCATGTGCCACCACGGCCAGCTAATTTTTCTATTTTTAGTAGAGACGGGGTCTCGCTGTTGCTCAGGCAGGTCTTGAACTCCTGGCCTCAAGTGATCCTCCCGCCTCAGCCTCCCAGAGTGCTAGGATTACAGGCATGAGCCACCACATCCAGCCGAAGAACATTTTCTTTCCTTCTAAATCACTAACTGATTTTTTCTTATGGAAGCTTATTTAGCAAATCTGGGAAGACAGAAGAAATTGAAAGTCTGTTGTCCCTGCTCTCACTTCCTAGAAAGCACAGGCTTTAACATGGTGGTAGGTTTCCTCCTAGAGTTTGACAGATGACAGGATGAACAATTTTTACTAACTGGGACCACCGTGGACACGATGCTGCCTCCTCTTTATCTCATCTACTGCGAGCGCTGTCACGTCTGTGGACATGCCTAGCCCTGTGGGCCTCTCCCAAGTCCTCTGTCCTCGAGGCCCACACCAGCCAGACCCCCACTGGTCCCACCTGTGTCCCCTCTGCTTGTCTCCCCTCCCTGGGAAGGTTCCTCCTCCTCACTCCCACACGGTGCCCTCCGGAGTTAACTACACCAACAACGGCCCCGGGCTGGCCTAGCTCCTCCCTCTGCAGAATTTTCTAGCTTGAAATATCAGAGTGAGCTCCTGACAGCTGGCACCACCCCTCCACTCACAAGGCAAAGGCCGGGTCCCCCAAGCTGATGCCCACGCAGGCAGCCCTCAGTCACCTCAGCTCAAACTCTGCGAACAAGACGTCGAAGTGCCTCAGCGCCTCCCTCATCTTCTCCGTGTAGGTGTTGAGGTCCCGTAGCGCCTGGTCGCGTAGGGCGCCCCGCACATCTTCCAGGCTGCGGGTCAGCTCCTTGGCCAGCGGGCGCATGGCCATGCTCTCAAGCTCCCGGTTCATGATGATGGAGCCAGCGGCCAGGCACTGTGGGTGGGGGGACACGGTCAGGGAGAGGCCCAGGACGGAGGGCAGGGCTCTCAGGAGTCACCCTGTCCCTGGGGAGGCCAGCTCTGCCATGCCCCGAGGTTTCAGTGCCCATCTTCCCACTCTAAAGCAAGGACCTGAACCTGTTCCTGGTACCCCCTGAAGAGGCTTCTCTGAAGTTCAGGACGCTGACCTTTCTAGGAAGTCAGACGCCTTCTGTCAATACGCTCAGACTCAATGCCAGCTTCCTGGTCAGGCAGGGAGGGCCTCTCCACACCCATGAACCCCCAAATCTGCCCTGTGCTCTGGGGGCAGGCCCTGGCGTGTCAGTGACATGAGGTCCCACCAGCCACTCTCAGGGGCAGGGGCTGTGACTGGGGTGCTCGCCCACAGCCTGGCTTCACTGGGTTCATGGCAGAACCAATCAACCAGCCAATGAACGCGTCAGCGGTAATCAGACAAGCAGGACAAGAAGCCATTTCCCGGGTGAGAGCCAGGGGTCGAGGGTTTCCCAGGGTCACCTGGAGGGGAGCGTGGAGCTTGCAAGCACCAGGACCACACTGGAGCTGGCGGTGCCCCGAATGCGGGGTGCCCATCAAGCCAGCAGGTGCAGGGCCTGCCCCTCCTCACAACTCCTCACCCTCCGCCTGGGACCCAGAGGTGAAAACAGGCTGGGGAGCAGGAGAACCTGCCTAGTGGCCACCCACACCCCCACGGCCTTGGCGGAGGACACCCTGACCAGACAGTTCAGAGGAGTCGGGCAGGCGGAGGGACAGGGTAAAACGGGGAGCAGAAGGGCACACAGGCTGGGCAGCGTCACGTAAGGGCCCGGCCGTCCCAGGGATCCGTTGAGAGGTGAGGCGGGAGGGCAAGACAACGGAGGGGAGGGGTGTCGGGCTGCAGTCAGGTCCTAGGGCACGGCCAAGGGGAGGAGTCGAGGTGGGGGGGTGGGTCACGCGGTGGGGGTTGGGAAAGGCTGGCCGACCTCGTTGCAGGGAGTGGGGCACCTTCCTGTTAGTGCCTCAGCTTCCTCATTGGGAGCTGAAGATAAAGATCTGACCGGCTATCGTGAGATGCCACAGGTGAGGTCCACACAGCTCCCCAGCCCTGCTGCCACCCTCGCGGTAGGTGGGGGAGGGGATCTACTATTCTCAATATTGGTATTATTGCTATTAAGCATCACTTTTAGATCCTGGATGCCTGGAGGTCTGAGAACCTCATAAAAATCACATGGGAACTTCATTTGCATGTGCAGTTTTGGGGGGCCCAAGTTCATGTCTTTTCCAGACTCTCTTAGAGGCTCATGGCCTAACAGGCTCAGATTGAGCCACGGAGGATACAGCAGGTCCCTGCACCAGCAGGTGCCCACAGATGAGTTCGCAGGGACACAGTGGGACACCGCCCAACATGAGGCCATGGAACCCAGGTGGCCGCCCACTACCTCGGCGCCGAACCACAGCTGGCCAGCCAGGTTGTCATGCCGTATCTCCTCGGGGAATTTGACGCAGAAATCCCGAGGGGCGCGGTCCTGAGGGATGCACTCGTCCATGATCTGGTTAATGATGTTTAACACATTGTCCTGAAACAGAAACAGAGGATACACACTAATTGCTGCATCCAGCTGGCGGCTCTCACCTACTGCTAGAAAATATGCACAGGGCATTTAACTGCTTTTAGGATTACAAAAGTGATATGGCGCACACCTATGCTTGCTAAACCATTGCTGCAAAAAGTTCAAATATTCCAGAATTATCTAAAAAGTGGAACTACCGCATACTCCCAACACCTATATATTCTCTAGAGCTGCAGTCCCCAACTTCTGGGCTGTGGACGGGTACCAGCCCAGGCTTGTGAGAAACTGGGCCGCATAGCAGGAGGTGAGTGGCAGGGAGCGAGCAAAGCTTCATCTGTATTTACAGCCGCTCCCCATCGCTCACATTGCTGCCTGAGCTTCGCCTCCTGTCAGATCAGCAGCAACATTAGATTCTCATACTATAAACTGTATATGCGTGGGATCCAGGCTGCAGGCTCCTTATGGGAATAATGCCTGGTGATCTGAGGTGGAGCCAAGGCAGTGATGCTATCGCTGGGGAGCAGCTGCAAATACAGATTATCATTAGCAGGGAGGTTTGATTGCACAATAATGTAATGTGCTTGGATCATCCCAAAACCATCCTCCTTCCACCAGTTCGTGGAAAAATTATCTTCCATGAAACCGGTCCTGGTGCCAAAAAAGGCTGGGGACCACTGCTCCAGAATATGTGTTGGCATGATGTCCACGTCCTATGCAGATGTCACATAACCCCTTGCAACAGCTCTACCAGATTCCTTAAGGGAAGAGGGAACCCTTCCTCTACTGACTGACACCAGGCTCCCTGCAGGCTTGGCATGATGACTACCCCTGAGCATCTCTCTCTCTGAACACCTGTACGAGTATTCCTTACGACGGAGCTCGAGAAGTAGAATTGCTAGGTTGATAGATACATGTAAAAATTTGATTTTGCTGCCAAATTGTTGTGTTGCTTTTATTGAGATTCCAAGCCTGTGTCATCCTAGGTTTTCACAACACTGCCAGGCAGCATCTGCTGTAGGGAGTGACAGCACTAAAAGTGTGAAACCTGCCCAGGACTCCAAGGCCTGTCCCTGCAATGGAGGGACAGGCCCTGGTGAGAATAAAAGGGCCTCCTGCAACACCAGCGTCCACCGGAGCCATGGGGTCAGACCCTGAGCTAGCAGGGGACCCAGGCAAAGCCCTCGTACTCTCAGAACCTCAGTTTACTCCTCTGTAGGGAGAGGGGCACAGATCCATGTCTTAGGGTCAGACAAGCACAGCTGGGCCCTGCTCCCTCATAGGGGCAACGTCCCCTCCCACCTCCTCTAGAACCAGCACATTAGTAACATCGAAGAGGTGGCAGCCAGCTTCCGTGACATGGAGACCCTGACTCCAGCCACCAGGACAGGCCACTTCAGTTCTCTGAGCAGCCAATCCTGTCTGTGAAATGAAGACAGTGATCCCCAACTGCCGAGGGGACCGTGAAAGCTTGAGCCTGGAAAACCCTTGGACCCATCTCGGCCCTCGGCCAGCCTCCATACATAGCAACTTTTGTGTTAAAGACTCTTTTACTTTATTTCCTTGTGCTCAAAATACAAAGCACAACGGGCTGTTCTGAATACTTTCTGTGTGTAAGAGAAACAAGCCCATTTTATTGCATCTTAAATTACATTCTATCCTTTTCTTTTCAATTGTCCTATTCTTTAGACATCAACCATTCATTTGGAAGAATTAAAGAACACTGAAAGCTTAATTTTTCCCTTTAATTTGTTATATATAAAGTTAATGCACAGTCATCATAGGAAAACTGGAAACTGGAGAAGCATAAAAGCAGGAAAATGTCCCTAGGGAAATACTCCTGCAGGTTGGGCATAGTTCCTTCATCTTTGTCTTCAAACAGTGCTGAGATCGTCCTGTGAGCATAATTTTGTACTCTGCAGCTGTCGCTCATGGTTGGAACATGTTATGACAACTTTTCACAATTGCACCTTTTGAGGATGGCTACATAAGGTTCCAGCATATAGGCCACCCCATCAGCTCGCTCCTCTCACTGTTGTGGGACGTTTACAATGTTTCTGATTCTCTACACCACATAACGTCATCACCACTACAGTGGTGCACAATGCTCCAAATTTTGGATTACTTCCTTAGGACCCACCAATTTCTAGAAATGGAATTAAAAAGTCAAGAGTGTAAACTGCATTTATATGCTCTAATTATGTTCTGCCAAATTGCTTTCCAGAAAGATCACATTAATTGACACTCTCACTCTTGGCAATTTTAAATCTCAACTTCCCTCCTTTTTGCCCTCTGAGGCTTAAGTTTCATTTTTCTTAGGAAGCAGATATGAAAAATCACTACGAGCAGGGAAGCCCAACTTTTCTAATCCAAGGAGTCAACACACACTAATTTTTGAAGAAAGTTCTGCAATATAAACCCTTTATAATACAAAAAATAAAAATAAAATTCAACCAACATCAAGTGGTACTATTGTCATTTCTTCTTAAAAGGTTTTCTGGATAGGAAGGTCCCTTACTCAAGATACAACAAACTAATGAGCAAACAATGGTGATAATAACAGCAGGCAGTGCTCTGAGGCTTGGTGAGGAGGCATGGCTTACCCAAGGTCGGGGAGTTTTCTAGGTGGTGCTTGCACTCACTGTGCACCCTGCCCGCTCTGCCAGAACATCAGCTGCCAGAGGGAAGGGTCTTTTGTTATTTATTCATGAGGCCAAGAGAGCAATGCCTAACACAAAGTACTCCCCAACAAACATTCGCTGGAACCTCTAATTCCAGCCAAGATGGAGTAGCAGGAACCCACTTTACCCACTGCAAACAACAATAGCAATGATTGCCAAGACACTGGACATCATGCAATGAAGGACAGTGATCCCTCAGTGGCAGGAAACAAACAAGGTGAGTCCCACAACTGCCCAGCTTGCTGCCTTGAGGAGAGTTTCAAGTCATGGCACAGGGAAAGGGAACCAGAAGGAATCAAGGCAACTAGAATTCAGAGGACAGAGTTCAAGAGTATGAGAGAGAGGAGAGCTGCACAGAAAGAGAACTCTGGAGCTCTGGAGAGGGTGCCCTCGAGGATTCAGCAGAAAACTGATCAACATATGCCTGTGCGGAGACTACCCAAGCCTGGTAAAGAAGTGCATGAAGGATTTGAGGGAGTGGTGACAGGGCCCCCCAAGGCCTGCAGCAGTCAGAAAGCACATAATTCGCAGAGCACTGGGTAGAGTACCCAAAAGCATCTTGCCTAGTGTGGAGAATAGTTAGCTCTAGACTAAACACAGCTTTGGTCCTTCCTAATACCTTAAAAGATCCAAAGGAGTAAAGTGTTTCTAAGTAAATAAACTGCATCACAGAAAAAAACTCAAAAATATTTATAGGAATACAAAAATAGCCCTAAGCGAGGTAAAATTCCCAATGTTAGGCACCCAATAAAAAATTAACAGGCTTGCAAAAAATTAAGAAAACATGACTCATGACTATTAATAAAAGAAAAAGCAACCAATCAAAATCAACCCAGACTTGACACCGATGACAGAATTAGCAATCGGGGACATTAAGACAGTTGTTATAACTGATTTCCATGTGTTCAAAAAGTTTAGCAGAGGCCGAGCACGGTAGCTCACGCCTGTAATCCTAGCACTCTGGCAGGCTGAGGCGGGAGGATCGCTCAAGTTCAGGAGTTTGAGACCAGCCTGAGCAAGAGCGAGACCCCGTCTCTACTAAAAATAGAAAGAAATTAGCTGGACAACTAAAAATATATAGAAAAAATTAGCCAGGCATTGTGGCACATGCCTATAGTCTCAGCTACTCGGGAGCCTGAGGCAGGAGGATCGCTTGAGCCCAGGAGTTTGAGGTTGCTGTGAGCTAGGCTGATGCCACGGCACTCTAGCCCCGGCAACAGAGTAAGACCCTGTCTCAAAAAAAAAAAAAAAAAAGTTTAGCAGAGACAATGACGAAATTAAAAAGACACACACTGATCTCTTAGAGATGAAAATTACAGCGTCTGCTGGACACAGTGGCTCATGCTTGTAATCACAGCTACTCAGGAGGCTGGCACAGAAGGACTGCTTGAGCCCAGGAGTTCAAGAGTAGCCCGGGCAACATAGCAAGATTCCATCTCTAGAGATAAAAATGTAAAAAAAATTACAATGTCTAAGATGATAAAATTTACTGGATGAATTAACCTCAGATTAGACATTTTAGAAGAAAAGAACAACAAACTTGAAGACATAGCAATTGAAATTATCCAAGTGAATCAGAGAAAATAATAATAATAAAATAATAATAATAGGACAGATCATCAGTGAGCTGTAGGACAACTTCAACAGGTTGAATATACATGTAATTCAAGTCCCTTAAGGAGGAATGGGGCAGAATCATTAAAAAGGATAGAATACATTAAAAATTATAAGATAGGAAATAATTGGAGCCAATTAATCAATAAGGAGAAAGAAAAATAGGAAAGAGGAAACAAGAAGAGATGGGCCAGACAAGAAACAACTAGCAAGGTGACAGACTTAAGACTAACTGTATCAAAGATGTATTAAACAAAAATGACCTAAATACCCAACTAAAAGGTAGAAATTTTCAGATAGCATAATGAAGTCAGAACCAACCATATGCTGCCTACAAGATACCCTCTTTATATACAAAGGCACAAATAGGTTAACAGTAAAAGGATAAAAAGAGTTTCACCATGTTCACACCAATTAAAAGAAAGCCAAAGTGGCTATATGGATATCAAAGTAGCTTTCAGAACAAAGAATACCATCAAAGATAAAGAAAGTCATTTCATACTGATAAAGGGGTCAATTTATTAGGAGCACATAACAATCCTTAACATTTATGAATCTAATTATAGAGCTTCAAACTGCATGAAGTAAGAAAATATAAACAAATCCACATTTACAGTCAGCAATTTTAATGCTCCTCTTTCAATAATTGATAGGACACAGAAAATAGACAGAAAATCAGCAAGGATACAGTAAATTTTAACAATGCTATTAACCAACTTGGCATGGTTGACATATATAGAACACTCAACAACAGCAGAATACACATGCTTCTCAATTGCACGTGGAACATATACCAAGAAAGACCAAATTCTAGGCCATAAAACAAGCCTCAATAAATTTAAAAATAATTCAAGTCAAAGTTTATGCTCTGACCACAATGAAATTAAATTAGATATCATTAACAGAAATATCTTCAGAAAAATCTCTAAATATTTGGAAACTAAATAACATACTTCTAAATAACTCACAAGTCAAAGAAGAAATCAAGGAGGCAATTGGAAAAAATTTTGAATGGAATGAAAGTGAAAATACAACACATCAAAATATGGAATGCCACTAAAGCAGCAATTAGGGAGAAATTTAAACACTATATGTCTATATTAGAAAAGCAGAAAGTTCATTTTTCCCTGACCTCAGCTTCCACCTTAAGAAACTAGAAAGAGCTTTTCCGCCCACTCCCCTCTCCCCGCCCCCCCCTTCCGCCCCCCAGCGCTGCTCTGGCTCCACTGTGCTTGCTCCGGGCTCCTGCTAAGCTAGCGCGCCTTCGTCTGCCTTCAGTCGCCACCATGATTATCTACCGGGACCTCATCAGCCACGATGAGATGTTCTCCGACATTTACAAAATCCGAGAGATCGCAGACGGCCTGTGCCTGGAGGTGGAGGGGAAGATGGTCAGTAGGACAGAGGGTAACATTGATGACTCGCTCACTGGTGGAAATGCTTCCGCTAAAGGCCCTGAGGGCGAAGGTACTGAAAGCACAGTAGTAACTGGTGTCGATATCACCATGAACCATCATTTGCAGGAAACCAGCTTCACAAAAGAAGCCTACAAGAAGTACATCAAAGATTACATGAAGTCGTAAGTAATGATTGACAGCACTCAGCTGATGTCTAGGATCTTTAAGGATTTAGGGATTGGCTAACTTTTGAGTTTGTTTTGGCAGTAGACATACTTGTGAAACTTTTTAATTGTTGAGCCCACAGACAAGGGTGTGAGCATACAGTCTGGTTTTAACTTTTTAGAATGGAATAGTACTTAGAAAATAGTTAACGATGAAATTTGAAATTGTAAGTAATTCTTTTAAAGATCCCCTCTGTGAACTAGTAATTTTTTAACAGCTAGTTGCTCTTTTCAGTGTTGTAGAGGTTTTTTGTTGTAGTTTGGGATTTTTAGTTAACTGAAAAAATCAATTTTGCTCAGCTCAATACGTTAACTTATTAATAAAATATTGTTTTAGAATCAAAGGCAAACTTGAAGAACAGAGACCAGAAAGAGTAAAACCTTTTATGACAGGGGCTGCAGAACAAATCAAACACATACTTGCTAATTTCAAAAACTACCAGTTCTTTATTGGTGAAAACATGAATCCAGATGGCATGGTTGCTCTACCGGACTACCGTGAGGATGGTGTGACCCCATATATGATTTTCTTTAAGGATGGTTTAGAAATGGAAAAATGTGTAAGTATGAGGAAGTGGGTTAAAATAGAGATATTTTAGGTGCAGTTCTCACTGTTTTCATGCCACTGGGATAGTTAGAATGGATTTTACAGCATTCGTTTTAAAACATGGATCTTATTTTTGTTTCCATGTGTAAAAGATGCTTACAGTACAAAAAGGCTTAGAATCTTGATTATTTATAGAAAACTGAGTATAATAGCATTTTAAAGCACAATTTAAAGACTGAACTGGAGATGAGAGACAACACTGTTGATTTTCCCCATATATGTGGCCTGACTTTCACTTTTGATATTTATGTTTGGCCACGCTTGCATGAGTATCAAAAGGATTTACGCTTTGGTTTAATGATAATTGGCAGCTGATCATTGAAAGCCTTAGGACCTGACTAGTTTTCAGTAAATAACAGCTAAACCAATATGCAGATGATGGCTTCAGTAGAATTAGATAACTAATCACTGTCTGCTATGTTAGGAGCTGCTGGAGCTGTACAGAAAAGAAAGCATTCATTATCTAGTTTTAGTTTTCGGAGGCTTCTGTATAAATTAGGAACTAGATAAAAATTTAAGGCTATACTGAACAAGACTAGAGGCAACAATAGATAAAAATTAAGAACAGTATGAGATAACTTGCCAAGGGGGGTTATTCAGACGGTATCTGAGATTTTTGTTGGTGGAACATAGTGGCACTTGTCTCAACTGAGACTTACCTGGAAAGATGTGCAACCTCTGATTTGGTAAGATGTTCTGCATCCACTGATAGACCTTGAACAATTTGCTGTTGTTCTTTTGGTTTGCACTAGGATGCGAAAGAAAAAAAATCCCTGCGCTTTCTGTCTGTCTTTGTGGACAGACAGATTGAATTGTGGAATACATCTGTAGCCTAAAATATGTTGAGTGCTCTGATTGGGGAAAATGTTAATACAGTCTTCTTTGTTTTTACAGTAACAAATTTGGCAATTACTTTGGATCTATCACCTGTCATAACTGGCTGCTGCTTGTCACCCACACAACACCAGGACTTAAGACAAATGGGGACTGATGTCATCTTGAGCTCTTCATTTATTTTCACCGTGATTTATTTGGAGTGGAGGCATTGTTTTTAAGGAAAAAACATGTCATGTAGGTTGTCTAAAAATAAAATGCATTTAAACTCAAAAAAAAAAAAAAACTCAACACAAAAAAATCACGCAGAACTCACTGCTCAAACAATCTTTGTTCTTCTTTGTACCTTGTATGTAGGAGACACTGAATAAATATTTGTTAATTGACTTACTGAGTACGGCCGACTACATCAAGTGCAGGTTTCTCTGTGCGTCTTTCAAGGACTCTGCCACTAATTAGTTGCGTAGCCTCGGACGACTAATTTTTGATTGAGAAAATACATGATGGCAAAAGGGCTACTTTGAAATTAGAAATGATTTTACTGACTGTTTTTATTAACCATAATGCCATCTCTACATATTTTATAGTTAGCAGCGTACACAGTGAGAGGCGTGTCATCTCACCAAGCTCGGCCTGCAGCCGCACGGCCCCACAGGCTGGGGAAGCTCCGGCTGGCAGCCAGGACCTGCATGTAACTCCACAGGAGCTTCTTCCTACAACCTGGCCCCACCCTAACCGCCATCACTCCCCACATATCTGCTAAAAAATTAAGTTCCTGCCTTGCCTATTGCTGTATTAGACAAAACCAGCAGCTGGGTGGATGTTCAGCAGATTTGAGGGGACCAATGGGATGCTCTGGTTTGAAATACAGGCCTCATGGTTTACACACATTCACTCTGGAAAGCAGAGGTGGCCGGCTCCTAGCCATCGCCCTTCAGAGGCGGAAACGAAGATGCTACCTTGAGACGTCAGCGTCAACGGACAGAGAAAACAGCGTTTTAAGCCATGAGCCCCAAAAAGCCAAGGTTCCAGCTGTGGGCACAGAGCTCTGCTGGAGCACACAGCAGTGACTGGCCCCAGCTAACGGGGGCCATGACTGCCCACGCCCGGGGAAGCCCAGCTGCTGCACCAAAACTCAGCCCTTCGAGGCCAGGCTCCCTCTCCTCCCCCTCCTGCCCTGATGCCTCTGCCTGCCGCACCTCCTGAGCTCTGAGGCCACTAGGTTGACCTCGTACTGGTCCCCACGAGTCTTACCTCCCCAGCTAAGTTCTAAGTACCTGGACAGCAAGGGGCACTACTTCCTACACAGCACCGTGCTTAACACGTAAGTTTCCACCTAGCAAATGCTTGCTGACCGACTATCTGATCTGCAATCCCACGTTGTTCCAAGAATCACCACGAAGTCTGAGCAAGCACTACACACAGGCGATCATTACTATTTTTAGCTCATTGACACAAGGTCTCTTAACGCCCACATGTGTGCATTAAGGGAGGGAGAAAAAGCTTTTTTCTAAGGAATAAAAGAAAAACAAAGGTAAGTCCCTCCCAAATACTTCCTCAGGACAACAGGATCTCCACGCATCTGACAAACCTTTTGCATTCTCACGTCTTGTGACACACGGTGACCACTGGCCAGCACACAGGAACGTTCTGGCTACACTGCACCTCCCCCGCTGAGCATTCCGCTCGTCTACACTCTGCTGTCAAGCACAGATGGGCCCCCACAAGTGCGCGGCATGCGTCGTTCTTGAGCGGGATTGTTTTTAGTATTACTGTTGTAGCGTTTAATGTTGGGCCATAAAACAAAACAGCCTCTCCCCTGCTTCTCTGAAAAGAGACAAGTGTCATTTCTATGAAATGAAACAGCATCTCATTATCTAGAGGAATGAGGGGCTGGGGTGGGAAGAGAGGCAGCGACAGTCAGCCGGGCAGAGCGGGAAAGGCAGGCGTGCTCACAATGCTCCACGGCTGCCCCTGGGCCTCTAAGGCTGCCAGCCACGGCCCACAGCTCACATCGGAACCCCTGCGGCAGGGAGACGCCATCTAGCAGACAGGCCGCACGGCCCCAGGCGTTTCTGGTTTACTCACTCACGGATCCGACACCTGCTCTGCCTCAGCCTCTGGAGGGAGCGCACTCTCCAACATGGGCTTCGGCAGTGCACGCACAGGTACACAAAAACAGACTGAAGAGTAAGGACCCACCTATTTCTCACGCTTCCCATACCTGCCGTCTCTGAGATCAGAGCACACAGAGCATCTCTTCACCCCGGCCTGCCCCACCCAAAAGCAATGCCCACGCCACAGCCTAAAGCAAAGCTCAGATGGCCTGCTACCTGACACACCGGAACAGGGACCATCGTGCGCTCTGCTACCAGACGTCTGCTGGAGACGTCGGCTCGGACTGCACAGCTGTCCCGAGGCTGGCACACTCGACACCAGGGTGTAGTGAGGCGTGTTTCCTGCCCCTCTCTTCAGTGGACAGCCACGTGGAATGGAGCGGGAGGCAGCCCACGCTCCCCACTTGCACCTCAGTGTGCCGGGGAGGGGCAGGATGTGGGTGCTGGGTGCTGGGAAGTCAGGGGGTACTGGGGTTGGTGCTATGGTCGGAACGGCCCCCCAGGATTCATGTGTTGGAACTTAAACCCCATGTGACAGTATGTAGGTGACTGGGGCCTTCTAAAAGCACTGGAGGGAACTAGCACTTCTGCCCCTCCCGGCACGCAAGAACACAGCATGACAGGCACCCTCCTGGAAGCAAAGAGCAGCCCTCGCCAGACACCAACCACTAGAGCCTTGGCCTTGACCTCCCAGCCTTCAGGAGTACAGGCAATAAATTTCTATTTTTAAATTACCCAGCCCCAGGTGCTTTGTTATAGCAGCACAAACAGACTAGTTGCAGGGGTTAGGATGAGGGTTTTGAAGGGTTGTTGCATTGGGGTAGGAACAGGCACTGAGGTTGGGGCTGTGTTGTGGGGGGATAGGTGCTGGGTGGGGGGTTGTGTTGAGGGGGGATAGGTGCTGGGAGGGGGGCTGTGTTGTGGGGGGATAGGTGCTGTGTGGAGTGTTGTGAT
>CAUYSK010118625.1:0-52738 GCA_963575035.1 Avahi laniger | reverse complement strand
CCTCTCTCTCTGTCTCTCTGTCTCTGTCTCTCTGTGTCTCTGTCTCTCTGTGTCTCTGTCTCTGTCTCTCTGTGTCTCTGTCTCTGTCTCTCTGTGTCTGTGTCTCTGTGTCTGTCTCTGTCTCTCTGTGTCTCTGTCTCTGTCTCTCTGTGCCTCTCTCTCTGTGTCTCTGTCTCTGTCTCTCTGTGTCTCTGTCTCTGTCTCTGTCTCTCTGTGTCTCTGTCTCTGTCTCTCTGTGTCTGTGTCTCTGTCTCTGTCTCTGTCTCTCTGTGTCTCTGTCTCTGTCTCTCTGTGTCTCTGTCTCTGTCTCTCTGTGTCTGTGTCTCTGTGTCTGTCTCTGCCTCTCTGTGTCTCTGTCTCTGTCTCTCTGTGCCTCTGTCTCTCTCTGTCTCTCTGTTTCTGTGTCTCACACACACACAAATGACATTACTTGTTTTCTCCCCAGAAGTCACAATCAGCCCCTCACCTCAGGACCTGGGGGCTCCTCAGTGGCCCCTGTGCTGCTCTCCCCTCCCCTGCAGCCCGGTCACTCGCGGGCTCTGACGACAAAAGGCCCGGGGCCTCCTCCCAGCCCCACGGCCTCGGGGCCCAGGGAACACGCGGCAGGAGTCGTAACGATTCCCACACCACCACGTGGTCAGCTCTGGAAATAACGACCCACAGAAGCAATTTCCCTTTTTATCTAAAAGAGGGAGGGTATCTTTTTGATTTGGGGAACAAAAAGTTGCCTTTCGTAAGTACTCAGTTTAGAATTATTTGCTAAAATTAAGCCCTTGTTCACCAGACATTTTTAGACTGAGTACTTATCATATGGCATGAGTTAAAAATTAATCTGTTTGACTAGCAAAAAAAATTACTTGTCATATTTCCGCAGGGATGAAACTAAACTTTCTGTGCCGTGTCGCTGGCTCTCGTAGAGAAGGGCCGTGTGCGCAGCTTCGCGTATGTGCCGACGACAGACCCAGTCCCTGGATGGGCAAAGCCACTGCACCTCGCAGGACGGGCAGGGGCGTCCCCCATCTCTGTGCGGGGGACTGCAGCCCACCTGCAGAGGTAAAATCTGCACATTTGCACAAAACAATTAGGGACACAGGAGAAAAGGGAAACTTCGCGAACATCGGTGGGAATGTAAGTTAGTACAACCATCATGGAAAATAGTTTGGAGGTTCAAAAAATTAAAACTAGAACGACCATGTGATCCGGCAGTCTCCCCTCTGGCATACGCCCGAAGGAGACGAAATCAGAATCTCAGAGAGACGTCTGCCCGTGTTCACTGTAGCGCGATTTGCCACAGCCTGGGCGTGGAAGCAACCTGTGTCCCCGACGAAGGAACGAATGAAGAAAACATCGTCTATGCAGACACACAATGGAGTAGTACGCAGCGGTTAAAAAGGAAACCAAGATATGCACCTGCAAGTGGGGGTGGGGGTGGGGAGGAGGGGGAGAAATCCTGCCGTTCGCGGCAACACGGAAGAAGCTGGGGCACATCGTGCTGAGTGAAATGAGCTCATCATGGAGGAAGAACATTGCGCGATCTCACGGGTGGAATCTCAAATAGTCAAACTCACAGAAGCAGAGAGCAGGATGGGGTTGCTGGGAGCTGGGGGTGGATAAATTGGGAGGACATAGGTCAAAGGGCACAGAGTTACAGAATGAGCAGCGTGGTGACTGTAGTCCAGTAACAGTGCTGTTTTATAGACGTGAAATCTGCTAAAAAGGCAGCTCCTAAGAGGCAGCTCAAAATGAGCGTCTCGCTTTCGCGGGTTTCAGTTGGCACCGTGGGACAGCGGAAACCGCAACAGAAGCCGTTCTTTCCTGCAGCAGAGACGCCAGAGCTCAGGCAAAGGCAGCCTTGGAAGGTGGGGGAGCAACTTTTACAAGACAGACGAGGGAGGGAGGCCACAGCTCTGCCCGACCTCGGCACCTCCTGAAACACGCATGCCCAAGACTGACGCAGAGCGTCCCAGCCGAGAACTTGAAAATCCGAGCTGAGATCTGGGCTGTCACCCAGGAGACAGAGTGTGCGCCTTGAGCCCAGCCAGGTCAAACAGCAAACAGACATAGCAGAATCCAGAGTTTGTGGTGGGGCCGCCACTCGCAGCTCTCTCACCCTCTCAACCAAGAGGGGGCCGCAGACGTGGCACCACAGGACCCCGGCAGCAGGACTTCTGCCACCCCCCCAGCTTGCTCTTCGAACAGCCACGGCACTGTGGGCGACCCAGGCCACACGGGGAGGCACGCGTGGTTGTTCCGCCTACAGCCCCCCGATGGCCAGGCGGGTGGCGAAGGCAGCTCCAGGCAACCCACCCGCAGCTCCGGTCTCCCGGCTGAAGCGCCAGACGCCACGGAGAGGGAGCAGCCGTCCTCACCACGCCTTGTAACTTGCTGGTCCGCAGACACGTTGGAGAGATGATGAATTATTACCAGTGTTTTCATCCACCAAGTCTGGGACCATTTGTTACGCAGCAGATCACTGACAAAGAACTTTGGGGACTTGAACACCGTGTGTAAAGGTTACACGCCCACGGAACCCCATCCTGTAAAAAGAGGAGAGACGTTGGGGCAAAAGTATTTGAAGATACAGTAGTCCAAAAATGACCAAACTTAATGAAAGACTAAATTTTACAGCTTTAAGAAACTCAACAATCCCCCAGCACAACAAATACAAAAAAAAAAAAAATGCCAAAAAGCCTTGAACAGAGCAAGCGGAAGCGGCAGCTTTCGCAGAGAGAAGCAGCAATTCAAGGAACTGCTGGGCTCAGCAGAAGCCACGGAAGCCAGAACACACGGAACGACGTGAAGAGCCGGAAGTTTCCATGCACGTCCGCCGCGCCCCCTCCCCCCCTCACGGCACACAGCCCTGCTGGGGTCTGAGATACTGAAGTCGCACATTCGGGTCGGAACCACACAAGTTAGAAGATGAAATACGTGGAGATCCTCGTAAACTGTAAAACCCTGCACCAAGGCAGGGCTGCTAACAATAACAATAAAAGCGAACGCGCCGCTTTCACCGCCAAGACCCCACCCTGACTCTCCAGACCACAGCAAAGGCCGTGCGGCTTCCAAACGTGGAATGTGAGCATTTGGAAACGGTGTGTCCTCCGCTCTGGCAGCTGGTTCCTCCTTGGCTTCCAAAGGGTGGGTCGCTGAATATTTCAGTGCGGTGACAGGGACTAAAGGCTGGTTTCCCAGGAAGCAGGAGCGTGTTGGAGTCATCGTCCTAGACCCTGCTGTCAGCTTGTGTGGTGACCGTGTCCACACCGAGGGAGCTCTTTGCCCAGGTCGTTTTCCCGTCACCTCCGTTTGCGGTTGGCTGAGTGGACCGGCCGTGGAGCCCGAGGGCAGGACGCGGAAGCCACGACCCTGCGCTGGCAGGAGCTGCGGAGAGGGCAGCCCCAGAGCTTTGGGTCCTGGGGAGGTGGGGGAGGGAGGGAGGAGGAGGCCGTGGGGGAGGTGACGGAGGCAGCAGGTTGGGGTGGGCAGAGAGGGGCTCGGTTCCTGAATCCCAGAGCAGTGCCTGGAACAGAAGAGGCACTCATTAAATACTGGCTGATTTTCAAAATTAACATAGTAAGAGAATTTTAAGTCTGGGAGATCTTTTAAAAATCATCTATTTCCAGCCCCACTCCATATCCCCCCCACCAATGCACGTGCACACAAACGTGTACACTCACACGCATGCACGATGCACACACGCACATACACACATGTGTGCACATAAACATGCATGTACGTGTGTGTACGCCGTGTCTGTGCACGTGTGTGCGTGCACACACGTGCACAGTGACGAGGAAGCCACGGCCCAGAGGCTGCATGACTTTCCCAGGTAGAAGCCCAGACGACGTCTGGGAGAAGCAGTGAACACCGTCTGGGACGGGTCAGAGCCCCACGCACCACACCGGGGCGGGGATTCCACCGGCCTGCAGACACCGTGGCCAGGTCGGAAGTTCCCCTGGTCAAATGCTGGTCAGCCCGGGTCACGCTTGCACAGAGAGCTCAGCCACCAACCTCGAGGCGACACTGGCCTCTGTTGAGGACGGAGAAGCCTCCCCTCCCTGTGCTTCTCCCCGGGGCCATCGGTGCCCAGGATAAGCCCATACGTTCACACGCATAAGGAAGCAGTTCACACCCACAACTGTCTTATCCCACAATGGTTGGTCAAATGTCTACTGCTGTCATGTCCAGTGGTGGCTGTCGTCCCATGTCATTGATAAGGAAACTGCCCGGGTCACGTGGTTAGCAAAGCTCAAAGCCGCGAGCAGCCGGTGGGGCTGGCTCAGAAGCCGGGCTCGGGGCCACCGCACTGCTGGCCGAGGCTGGACTCCCCACCCCCCACCGGTCATCCCCGCTGTGGGGTCGGGCACATCTCTGTGTGTGCTGCTAAAGCAGAATCCGGCCACCTCTGTGACCCGGGAACAGCGTGTTTATCCAAATCCCGCCATCCTGTGGGCTTTTCAGACAGAACCAGCTACAAAGGCCACGACACCCGGTCCAAGCAAGCGGTGGTGTCCTGTCACGGCTCGAATGTGCGACGGGCCCATCTGCACTGGGGGAAGCACAGGTGCGCCTCACCTGCTCACACCCCATGCAACGGGGTCTCGTTTCTGTGCGGGAGCGAAATGCCGCCGCTTCGGGGGCTGCAGCCTCCGCTCTCCCAGGAAACGGAAAACCTCACGTCCAGCCGGACAAACTTTCTCTTCTGTTAGAAACAAAACTAGAAACGACGGGACCGCCCACTCTGCCTGCCTTTCCAGAAGCACCTGCCCACCCCACGCGAGGCCTGGACTCAGAGCCGCCTGTCCCTGCTTTGTGCCGGCGGCAAATTCCCGTGCAGTGAATCCGCCATGCTTTGTCTCTGTCAAAAGTTCCCCCGTGAATCCGAAGGGAGTTTCCAGCCGAGGCCCGGCCCGCGTGATCCCTGACTCTGCGCAGTGTTTGCTGTCCGCTTCGTTCCTGTCCTCGCCGGGCCCGAGCGAGGCTGAGCGGCTGGAAAGCAGGTGCCTTCTCGTCTTCCTGCCAAGGCTGTGGCTGCCGAGTCTGACCTGATGGCTTCTGTGGCCGCTTGTCCTCCCTGAGGCATGGGCTGCCTTCGGGTTTCGCAGGCGGCAACACTCAGTGGGATGCGAGTCAATCTGCAAATGGGGCTGATGAGGGGCCTCCCCGCCCCCCTCGTCTTTCGATTTTTCCAGCAGCACAAAGAGCTTCAGGAGAGATTAATGGGGAGCAGTGGAGCCCCCAGGGCACAGCGCCCGGTGTCTCCGGGCCGGGAGTGGGGCCGGGCTCTGCTGCTCTGGCTCGGGACCGCCGGGAGCCGGCCGGGGGAGAGGGAGGGTGTGCGGTGCTCGCTCAGCCTCAAGCCCAGGCCAGACCCTGCGGGAGAAGCTGAGGCGTCTCGCTGGGGTTAGGAGGCGAGGGAGGGAGAGCCCTGCGCAGCCAGCATGGCTGCCTCAATCAGCAACGCCAACGCTCATTAACGCCCCCATCGCTCACTCGCCCCGGGTGTGATAAAGAATTAGGTTTAGCAAATTAGGAGGGAGGGGGCGTGTGGAACTGCCCTGCTGTGATGGATGCTGCCAATTAGCCCCGAGCCAGGAGGCCCCCGATACCGTGCCCACCCCGAGCTGCCTGCGGCGAGCCCTGAGCCCTGAGTGCCCGACGGGGCAGGGGCGGCGGAGAGGGGCGGTGTCCCCCACCCCCACTGGGCTGTACCAGACCTGGCACGGTGGGGGTGGCGCCGGGCACTGAGCCGCGCTCGGGCAGATTTGCCAACAGGGTGGTTTCCAGCCCGCCCGGCCAGGGCTGGGCTTCCCTATGCGCCCCCCATGCCCACGGATGCCTGGATCAAAGAAGAAAGCACGTGGAAAGCACCTCGCACACAGGAAAGGTTGCGCGGTCCCAGCGCAGCCCGGCGCTCTGCAGGGTTTTCCTCGATCCCCGTGAAGCCACACAGTGCGAGTCTGCGAGGGGCGGGCCGGCAGTCACGGCCCCCACCCTGCGGGCCAAGGGCACCCCCGTGAGCATCAGCAGCGCGAGGCCTGCTTAGGCCGGTCTCCCCCACGTGCATAGCTCGCTCTTCGAGAAAGTCTCCAAGCAGCCAAGGGGTTTCGCCTGACAGTTATGTAAGTGCTTCTTGGAACAAAACACCGTACCAGGGAAGTGAGAATCCAGAGACGTAAATACAGGTTCCTGCCCCTCAGAGGTCAAAAAGCAAGTCACCCACAGTGTCCTGGAATCTGAGGCAGGGACCACGCAGCAAACACGTCACTGCAGCGCCAGGAATTCAGATGCCGCCGCAGTGACGGAGTAGCCGGTGCTGGACCAAGCCCGGACTCGAGGGTGGAGGTGGGCTAGCGGCCCGGGTGGGGCAAACCCGCCACAGGCCGGGCAGGGGGGTGTGCGTGCACGTGGCACTGACCCAGCGGTAGGGGCTTTGAGTGTCGGGCTGTGGGTTTGGGATTTTCTCCCAGAGGCAATTGGAGCTGCTAAAGCGTTGGAAAGGGACAGCTGGCAGGTTGTTCCCAGAGCCTGAGACCCCAGCAGCATGCTGCTGTGTCCCCTCGGGAGCTGCCTCCCCATGCACTGCAAGGTCTTCCTGCCCCCAAGGCCTCCAGACTTCCCCGTGGCTGGGATTCCCTGAACCGACGCCGACTGCCCCCGGTGTTGACGCTCCTCCACCTTAATGTAGACAACAGGAGCCGAATTGTTGCACTTTGGCAGCAAGCATCAATTCCTTACCTCTGATGCTTCAGGTAGTCGGGTGAGTTAGTTCTCCATTTTGTCCATTCCCTGCTGCTTCTGTATGTGTGACGTTACAGGACAGGGCTGCGGTTAGGGTCAGGGTGATCCGCTCTGTGAGTTCCGGCTTCTCTGCGAGTTCACGTGCTTGTCTGCCGGGAGGACCAGGGACCTCACCACGCTCGGCTGGGATCCCCGCAAGTCAGTCGACCTCCCCGGGACTCAGACTTGTCAGCGGTAAAAGGAGGAGGTTGCAGGGACGTGGGCAAAGGCCTTCCCAGCTCTGGAATTCTGACATCGTGTCCCAGAAGACAGGGCGAAGCCACCAGTGAGCAAACTCGGTGTGCAGTAGCTGAGGGAGGGAAGGCGCCAGTGGCCACATTAGCGGTTTTGCTTTCGGCATTCTCAGTCCGTCCACTCAGCAAACGCTTGTGCACGAGGCTCCGTGACAGACCTTGGGCCGAGGCTGAGGTGAACAGTGCTCCTGCCCCCGTCACAGCACAGCGTGGGAGAAGGGGACGTCATGGAGAAGGGCGCCTGGAGAGAGGGCCCCAGGGAAAAATGCGGCGGGGCGAGGGGATGTCGGTCCCATTCAGATACGGGATTCACTCCCTACCAGAATCCCAAGTGACGTCTTACGGTAATTGAGCAGCTGGTTCTGAAAGTTATGTGGAACAAAATAAGGGATATAGAATGACCAAAATAATTCTGGAGAGCACAAGTGATGGTTATATCAGCTGTCCACCTGACGGGGCTGCGGGCTGCCCAGGCGACTGGTGAGGCAATTTCTGGGATTGACACGGGGTGGGGGCTGGGAGAGGAGGACAGGCCCTCGCGAGGGCAGGACCATCCGATCGCTGCAGGCACAGCGAGAGCAAAGGCGGTGAAGAAGGACTGCGGACTGTGCAGTTGGCTTCCCTGGTTTTGAGGCCTCCAGACCTGGGCTGACCCACCACCCAGCCCTCCCTGGGAGCCAGGCCACCAGCTCTTCTGGTCCCCAGCTTGCAGGTGGCCTGCGGTGGGACTTCACCTTTGTGATTATGTGAGCCGCTGGTCCCTAAAAAATTCCCCCACATGGGCATATTCTGTTGGTTCTGTCCCTCTGGGAACTCTGACTAATCCGGAAGAATGAAGGGGAAGGACTCACGTCCTGACCTCGAAGCTTACGACACAGCAGCAGTAGTGTGGTGGTGTGGGGCCCGCACGACGGTGGGATGGAATGAAGAGCCCAGGAACCAAGACGCTGTGGTCAGCGGATCTCCAACCAGGGTGCCAAGGCCGGTCAACGGGGAAAGAACAGTCTTTTCAACAAACGATACCGGGAAAACTGGACAGCTACCCGGAAAAAAAAATGAAGTTGAACCCTTACCTCACGCCATATATGAAAATTAACTAAAAATGCATGAAAGACCTAAACGAACGTAAGAGCTAACACCATAAAATCCCTAGAGGACAATGTGAGGTAAATCTTCACGACCTTAGATTTGACAAAGAATTCTTTTATATGCACCAAAAATACAAGCAACAGAAGAAAAAATCGATAAACTGGACTTCATCAAAATTACAGGCTTTTATACACCAAAGGACACCACCAGGAAAGTGACAGACAGCACTCAGATAGGAGAAGTGTCTGCAAATCCTGCATCTGACACAGGACTGGTGTCTACAGCAGATAAGGAATTCTCACAACTCAGTAAGAACAAGACAGGGAATCCAGTTTTTAAAATGGCCAGTGAATCTGAACAATATTTCTCCAAGGAGGATATTCAAACGGCCAATAAGCACGTGAAAAACTGGTCTATGTCACCGGTCGCCAGGGAAGTGTGAGTGAAGAATGTAAGACTGAACACCCAAAGACAAACACAGCAGAAACAAAAATGAATAAATGAGGCTTAATTAAACCAGAAGGCTTCTGCACAGCAAAGAAAGAATCAACAAACAGGCGACACACAGAATGGGAGAAAATCTTCGCAAACTACACATCCGACCAAGGAGTAATATCCAGAATCTACAAAGAACTCAAGCAAAACAGCGAGAAAAAAACAAACCACCCTGTCAAAAAGTGGGCAAAAGACATGAACAGAGTTTTTTCAAAAGAAGACAGACAAATGGCCAATGACATATGAAACAATGTCCAACATCACTAATCATCAGGGAAATGCAAATGAAAACACAATGAGATATCGCCTCGTCCCTGTCAGAATGGCTATTACTAAAAAGTCAAAAAACAACAAATGCTGGCGCAGACGCAGAGAGAAATGAACACGCTTATACACTGTGGGTGGGACCTCCATGGAAAACAGCACAGAGATTCCTCACAAAGCTAAAAGCAGATCTACCATTTGATCCGGCAATCCCACTGCTAGTTATCTACCTAAAGGAAAAGAAATCACTTTATCAAAAAGACTCCTGCACTCGAACGTTTATCCCAGCACAATTCACAGCTGCAAAGGTGTGGAATCAACCTATGTGCCCATAAATTCATGAGTGAATAAAGAAAATACACACACACACACACACACACACACACACATGCACGTAAGCCACGGAGTACTGCTCAGCCATAAAAAGGAATGAAATAATGTTGTCAGCAGCAACTTGGATGGAACCAGAGACCATTTCCCTAACTGAAGTATCTCAGGAATGGAAACACAAACACCATGTGTTCTCGCCAGTAAGTGGGAGCTAAACGAGGGGCACTCACGGGCACCAAGAGACATAAAGGAAACCAGGAAGGGAGGACGGGAGATGAGGGGTAAAAACTGACCTGTCGGCACGATGGACTGTCCTGTGGGAGCCACACGGAAAGCCCTGACTTCAGCACCGTATTACACGATGGATCCATGTAACGGAAACATTCGTGCCCCTTAATATTGTGAATTGAAAAGAAAAAACACAATGAGATACCAGGAGGATAGCTAGAGTAAGAAAGTCAGATAAAAGTGCTGGTGAGATGTGCGGAAATCAGAACCCCGTGCTGCGAGGGAAGGTAAAATGGTGCAGCCGCTTTGGAAACCGTCCGGCCGTTCTGCAAACGACTAAGCACAGACTTAGCCATACCCAGCACGTCCACTCCTGGGCACGCGCCCAAGAGAAACGAACAACCTGTGTCCACGCAGAGCCTTGTACGCGGGTGTTCACGCAGCTTTATTCGTAACAGCCAAAATGTGCAAACAACCGAACGTCCGTCCACACACAGAGAGGCAAGCCGTGGTGCGTTCACGCGACAGGGCGTTTAGGCCGTAGAGGAGTGAGCCCGCCACGCCACAGCGTGATCAACCCGGACCCTCGTGCTGAGTGAGAGACGCCCACGTGATGGGCCACGTGTGCGACTCCATTCGTAGGAAACGTCAGATTGTTCTCAAGCCCAGAGGCAGGGAGTGGCCTGGGGAGAGGACAGGAAGTGGCACCCAAAAGCTCGGGTTTCTCTGAGGTGATGAAACGTTCCACAGTCGGCTGTGGAGATGGGCGCGCGGCTCTGAGTACTGAAATCCACTGAATTGCACGCTTTGCGCAAACTCATGTATGTGAATTGTATCTCGATAAAGTTGTTTTTTTTAAAATGTTCTAAACAGAGTTTTGCCAAAGAATCCGCCAAAACCAGCCCAGTTAGGCTCTGCGAAAATTCCCAAGGCTGCCGTAACAGACGACCACAAACCACGTAGATTAAAACAGTGGAGGCCGGGCGCAGTGGCTCACGCCTGTAATCCTAGCACTCTGGGAGGCCGAGGCAGGTGGATTGTTTGAGCTCAGGAGTTCGAGACCAGCCTGAGCAAGAGCGAGACCCCGTCTCTACTAAAAATAGAAAGAAATTATCTGGACAACTAAAAATATATAGAAAAAATTAGCCGGGCATGGTGGCACATGCCTGTAGTCCCAGCTACTCAGGAGGCTGAGGCAGAAGAATTGCTTAAGCCCAGGAGTCTGAGGTTGCTGTGAGCTAGGCTGATGCCACGGCACTCACTCTAGCCCAGGCAAAAGAGTGAGACTTTGTCTCAAAAAAAAAAAAAAAAAACCAGTGGAAACTGCCCTCATGCAGCTCTGGAGGCCGAGGTCTGGACCAGGCTCCTCCTGGTGTTGCCTCCGTGGTGTCCTTGTCCTGTGGACGGGCTGCTCCAATGTCTGCCTCCGCCACCACCTAAATCCCCCCACAACAAGGGCGCTCTGGGTAACGCCTGCCAACTGCCCTCGGTCACCTGTGCTCCCCCGGCACCCGGTGCAGCCCGACACCTCCTGTGGGCCTCGGGCTTCGCTCAGACTTGCAAAGGGGGCACCTTGACCTCAGTGGCCTCCTCTTCTGTCCCGGGGCAGCCGAGAGTCTAACGGTTCCTGGGGGGGTGTCTAGAATAGACGCCCCCAGCCCCGCTCCCCTCTCCCAAGGCACCGGGACCCCAGGCAACCTCCGCCCTCCTACTCCTAAAAGCCAGGTCCCCAGTGCTGGACCAAGCCAAGCTGGCCACAGGGGTGAGGACGCGACCCCCAACCTGCGCAGAGGCACACCGCCACCCGCCCATGCCACGAACTTCGTCGTCAGTCTCCCACGCACCTCGCACTAAAGGACGTGGTGACACAGAGAAAAGGCTTAGGACAAAGGACAGAACGTCCGCCCAGTCTAGGGGAAGCCTGAGCCCCCGGCCTGACTCGGGTGCTGGGGGAATGGGGGTCCTAACAGTGAAAGGTTTGGGGGTCATTGTGCATCTGTCAGTGAAGGAGCAATATGAATTTCTGAGCAGCAACATCTGGAAGACCAAAAAAATCATGCTTCAATCACCACGAAAATCTGCTCATTACACACAATCATATTTAGTTATTAATAGACGTGGGCTCGGCGCCGACATTCCGCACGTCCCACCCCAGAGGCGCCGGGGCCTCTTCTGGCATCCGGCTCATCACTCTCATCAGCGCCGTCCGCAGATTGGCCCTCCAACCCCGCAGCTCACACTGTCATTCAGCATAAGCGAATCTATCAACACGTACGTAATCAGAATGCACATGAGACTTTCAACTGTTTGCATACGAAATTACTCCATTCTTCACGCTTCAAAAAAATTCAGTTTTGCATAATAAATAATGATAAGGGCTGGTTGACAATTACATAGGTGGGAATAGTGCATGGAAATGATCAGAATTTCAATGGGCCGTGCGGGCCTGTCCGGAGGTCGCCTAAGTAATCGGCGGCGCGGCGGACTCCCTCCACTGTTGGCGCTAACAAAAAGCTCGACCCCTACTAGCGGCAGCCTCACTTAAGCTGCAAACTGGCGCACACCCATTAGTGTTTTCCTCCTGCGACACGTCTTCTGACTGACTGAGATGCACAGGCGGGCGAACATTAAAATTAATTAGGCTATTGTATTAACGCAGAGGAACAGTAGCTTGTCTCGAAAAATCTTACGGAGACACACACCCCACCCTCCAAACAAACGCCACAGCCAGGCTTGTTCCACACAAAGGACCCGTCACCCAGCGGCAGACCAGCTCCCAGACGGCGTTTTCCCTCGCCCAGAAGGCTCCGAGTGACTCCGGCGAGCAGCATTCCCGCCAGCGGAGGGATGAAAGCAGAGCTCGTCTGGGTTCTCCAGGACGGCGCCATCTGATGTCACTTCTGAGCACAGTGGTTTAATCGGGGTGCCGTACTTGGGTTCATTAATTAGATGCATCCCTGCGTTTTCTAACCTAGTTATTGCATCCATGGAAGAGGCCACAAAAATTACACTGGCCCCTGCGGCTCCGCACACCTGCGCTTGCAGGCAGGCCGAGAAACAAGCTTGGGGGGCCACAGCTGCCTCAGGGCGCGCGGTACCGACTGGGACGCAGCCTGTGGCCCCAAGGCCGCTCCCTCCACCTCCGGGGCTCCCCGGCGTCCACCGCTGCTCCAAAGGGGCGATGAGTCGGGGCTTTGGGAAAACTAACCTCATCAGCAATTACAAGACCATCCACACGCCCCTAGGTAACCCGAGAGCTCTCGTCCGTGAGGGTGGACTGTCTGCAAAATCGAACTGCAGGTTCTCGTCTTTAAAATGTCCTTCTTCCACGGACGTGTTTTCACGTTGCCACCCCTGAAAATGTGTATCCTGGACTGCAGTGGGCCCCACGGATGCCGGCCACGGCCCCGCCCATGGTCAGGGGTCCCTTCTGCTACCCTGGGGCATCCGTACGGGGCCCACCGTGCAGAGTCCTCTGGCAGCCAGGGTTGCGGTGGCCGCGTCCTCCTGCACGGACGGAGCTGCCCGGCTCCCAGGTCCCGGCCGCCTCGGGGCACTGCGGGGAGCCCGCCAAGAGGAGTGTTGCCAAAAGCGCATAGGATTTGCACACAGCACCGCGTCAGGGGGCGCGGGGCTCAGCGCCTGTGTGTGCAGACGTGTGCGGAGATTCTCCAGTCTGCTGGCTCCAGAGATCAGCCAGGCATGGCGAGGAACGCACCTGCCACCAAACCCCGGCCACACTCTCTGGCTGAGACAGTTCCCAGAGGGCCGGCGAGTCCTTTACTCCCGAGGGGTCTGGGCTCAGACGCCCAGGACAGCCGAGGGCGGGGAGAGACGCTTCACAAAAGGGTGGCCGGCAGAAGCCTGCACAGGGTTAGCGACCCTCGCCTCTCGGTGTCCAGGCAGCAGGTGGCCGGGCCACGTGCCCGGCAAGGGGTTGGAGGCCGCTCTGCCAGGAGGCTGGACTCCAGGGGACAAGGTCTTGGCTTCGGACCCTGAGGATCCCGCTGGGGACGCGTGAGGAGCCAGCCCCACCAGGGAGCCCCCAGGAGCCTGGCTCTGCCATCAGGCACACGTAGGCAGGGGTAGAGATTTATCACATGTTCCGTGGAAGAAAAGCTGCGGGGAGAAGGAAACTTCATAGGAAATGCAATCCAACGCTCAGAGACATAAGAGAAAACAGCACGTCTATGAAACAAAAGCAAGATGCTTTTAAAACAGCAAAAGAACACTCAGGGAATAAAAGAGCTCGCGACAGCAGAAATAGAATTTTTAATAGAAAGCTGAGAAGATGAAGCTGAGGAAATCTCCCAGAAAGGACCAAGGAGAGCTGCCACAGGAGAAAAGGGATGAGAAAAGTCCGGTCACCATCGACCGTCCCACAAGTTAAAGTAGGGACAGAGAAACAAGTGTCAGAGAAACAAGGCACGGGATCCGCCAAGGACTGGAAGTGGCCATTCAGTACCCGTCCAGCGAACAAGACACACACACGGCACACCACACGCACCATACAACACAGCACACACCACACGACACACACTCGCGGGCCCAGGCCGTGGCGCAGGCGCTCACGGGCGGACGCGGGCGCACACAGCTGAGGGACAGCCGTGGGTCAGCCCCGCTGCTCTCACACCCGCGCTCGCAGGCCCCGCCCTGACGCTGACTCTCACCTGAGTGACGGTAACACGCAGATGTCGATGTGTCTTGATAACACTATTTAGTAACAATTTAAAGTGTTTTAAAGTTAAATAAAAGTTAGATTATGTAAATAATTTTGATATTTGTTAATTCTAGTTTGTATCATGCCTTTTTAACAGATAATTTTTAACAATGGAGAAGGAAAAACTTTTCTGAAAACATATATGTGATTTTAATTTTTAATTTTTACATTTAATTTATATTTTTAATACAGATTTTGTACACTTGGAATTACATCTAATATTTTAATCTCTAGATCATTACTGCCAATAGAATACAAATCATGTGAAAAATCTTGATGATAAAATGATCATTGGTTATTTTGCTGAAATGGAAACAATAACTTTGCAGAATAACTATATCGTATATAAATGAATATGATCTCTCTATAAATAAACATTCATAAACCAGACTCGCCTTTCTAATGCTCACCACATCGCAGCAACCCGCCCACGGCACCCACACAGTCGCCGTTCCTCCTCGCCGCGGGCCGCTCCGCGAGGACCACCCTGGGGGCTCACACGCACCTGGGCTCGGCGGGATGAGGCGACGTGCCGAGGCGGGAGGACGGAGGACACATTTCGGGACACACTGAAGCCGGCACCAAGGAAGAGGGCGGGGGAGGAAGAGGAGGAGGAGGAAGGAGGCAGCGGCAGCCATTCCTGCTAACCCGGTGGAAGAAACCGGATGTCTCCGGACAAGACACTTTCTTGTCTCCGCGAGGTAGGAACGTGCGGCTGGCGGGGGCTTCAGGTGCCCCTTCATGGGGCAAGCGGAGCGTCAGACACCCCCGCCCCTGCACCTCCACCTCCCCCGGGGGACATCGCGCCACCGCGCAGCCCGCAGCAGCATCCCAGGCGCGGAGGAGCCCCCGTGTGCACGGCTGGTCCTCACTCCCCGCCGGCCCGGCATGTGCGCAGAGGCTGTGGGGTCACAGGCCGGGTCGGGGATTCGTGGTGACGTGGCCGTGGAAACGTGGTTCAGTAGCCACGTCGACAGTCAACCAAAGAGCTCGACCCCGTGCTGTTTAATAAACAGCTCAAAATACTTCCAGGCGTTAAACCGACGGAGGTGGGGGGCTCGGTTCCCCACGAGCGCCCTGCCGACCGCCAGGAGGGGACACTCGGGGGCCGCAAAACCGAAAAGCCTTCGGACATAACAAAATGTTCAGGGACGCCGTGAGCAGGAAGAACTGGGCTGAGAAACCACCTGATTCTACACCAAGCGGAGCTGGGAGCCAAAAGGCAAGGACAGAGACGAGGTCCTGGGTCCAGGTAACAAGTGGTCTACACAGCAAGTGAGTTCTCTATGCCGGAAGTCATCTACACAGCAAGGGTAAATGTTGTCTACACAGAGAGTTGTCTACACAGTGCAGTCTGCATGCGATTCAGCAGGTTGGTGGGTCTGGAACGGGGCCAGGGTCATCTGTTTCATCCCCGGACCCAAGGGCCGTCAGGGAACAGGGAGGCAAACCAGCGTCAGACGATTCGCGGTGCCGCCTCCCCGACAGCCTGCGCCACCGCACTTCCTACGCTGCTGTCATAGCGCACCTCGTCCTGCGCCCACATTCAGCCCCGCGTTCCCGCGGGAGCCAGCCCCGGCGAGGGCTCAGGAGACGCACACGGGCCACGGTGTTTCCCTGCTCCCGCTCTGGGGTCTGGACGGGGCTCTCTGCTTAGTCACCACGATGCTCGTGGGAGGAGACCCGGAGGGGGCTTGGTGAGACAGACCTCTCCCCACCGTGGGAACCCGCCTTGGGCCGGAGGGCGGAGAGTCTGGCTCCCTGCATGAGCGTGTGGCCACGCCTGGGCGGGAGCCTGAGCGCCCACGTCGGAGCTGTGCACCCCGGACCGGAGCACAACCTCTCTGTGCCTGGGCGGCCTGGACCACACAGAGCGCACAGTCCCAGCAGCGACTTGGGCCTCGGCTGCTCACTCCATGACGGGCCCAGGCGGCACCGGGAGAGGACTCCGCAGAACTAACGGCAGACGGTTTCCACACGGGCAGGTCGCGGTGATTACACGGGAGTCTGTTCCCGCAGAGACACACAGCGCAGTGGCCCTGGACAGCGGGTTTCAGCTGCGCCGTCCCCGTGCACGGCCTCTGCCGCCTGGACAGTGGGACCCACCTTCCTCCTCCTCCTCCTCCTCCCCCTGCTCGACACTGAAACAAAGAGGACGAACCCTCACGAGGACCCACTTCCACGTAATGAACAGTGAACATTTTCTCTTCCTTGTGACTCTCTTGATAGCATTTCCTCTCTCTGGTTTGACACAGGAACACAGGAGATGATGCGGGCAGCGTGCAGACATGACGTGTTCATCGACAGCTCATGTCACCGGTGAGGCCTCCGTGCACAGGAGCCGATCAAGAAAGTTCTCGGGGATCCAAAGGCTACACGCGGGCGTGAGCAGCACAGGGTCAGCGCCGGCCCCGCGTGTCCCCGCGTCGGCCATGTGCGGAGGCGTCATGGAGCCTGCGTTTCACTCTGCAGTGGCCCAGCCCCTGAAAATACACCCCTGTGAGTGAGCACGCCACACGCGGCAGAAATGAAACCAACGTGGCGCAGCGGTGACGCGAACTGAAATGAAGATTGGAAAGGTGTTTGCTCTGCGGTCTTGCAACTGTAGGTTTGCCGTTTTTCAAAAACTGAAACATCAGAATAAGAGAACGCAAATGAATAAAATCTAAAATGGAGGAAAAGAAAGGAAGTAATGGAGGGAGGAAGGAGGGAGGGAGGAAGGAAGGAGGAAAGGACGCTCAGAGTAAACCATCCCAAGGTCTTCATTCAGAAAGAAAGAGAAGACGTTACCAGAGAAGTGCTGACGGAGCCTATTACAATGTGAGCTAAGAGGGCCGGGCGCGGTGGCACCTGCAGTCCCAGCTGCTGGGGAGGCTGAGGCAGGAGGATCGCTTGAGCCCAGGAGTTGGAGGCTGCGGTGAGCTATGGTGACACCACGACACTCCAGCCTGGGTGACAGAGCGAGACTCTGTCTCAAAAAAAAAAAAGGAAAAAAAAGGAACCCCCTTTCTCACTCCCCCCTGAAAAAAAGAAAAATGATGTGAGGTAAAAGAACAGAAACAGGCGACGTGACTTCCAAAGTCCCGGAGGGTGAGAAAAAACAGAGAGAACCTGACCGACTCCATCGAAGGCAAGAAAGGAGAGAAAAAGAAGCGAAGGGAACACACTATAAATAACACGAAATAGACCCCCATCACAACAAGTGTAATCAAATTTAAATTATCAACTAAAATAGAATCTCAAATTGGAGTTAAAAAAACAGATGCAGTTAACATGCCTAAAACGAGACGATGTTAATATTGGAGGTCAGCAGGTGCACAGGACGAGTCAGGAGGCTGCTCGGCGGTGGAGACCGGGGCGGGACCCTGGACGTTGAACAAACATGCTCCTCCCGCCCTGCGAGCGGAAAGCCAGCGGCGGCCAGGACAGGCCGTCCGCGTGAGGGAAACCGGTTCAACTCTGCAAACCTAGAGATTTCGACCGGACCTGGCTTTCCTACCTGAAGGCAGGCAAGAAACAGCTAATACTTGGAATGAGCGGCTGCTTTTGCTGGGCAGCCTCCTCCCGCACAACCCCGGCACCCGCGGCCCGGGGAACAAAGCGCCCGCCCAGCTCCGGCCGCCGTCTCTGTCGCAAACGCGGACTCTCTGCTCGGCTCGCTATGGAGCTGGACCCCCAGCCGCCGTCAGACCCCGTGAGGGGGGCCTGGAGGGGACGTCCGCCGGCGGGGGCGACAGGACACGCCCTTCCCGTCCAGCTTGTCCCTCGACGGCCCCACCCGGCAGCTCCCCCCACCGGGCAGCGTGGGGCCGTCCCGCCGCGGTCAGCGTCCGCAGCAGGCGCAGAGCCTGCTCCTCGGGCCCCCACGGCAGGGCCACGGCCAACAGCTCAGAAGTCCGGGTCCCCCAAGTCCAGAGGCAACATGGGCCGGGCCGGACACGCCCTGCCAGACCCAGCCTGGGCCCCCGGCCGCTGTGGCTCCCGACTCCTCCCGCGCAGCCTGGGCGCCAGTTCCTTCCCGTGGTGGCCCCTTCCGAACACGGCGCTGTTCCCTTGTCCCTTTGCCGGGGGAGGGGTGGATGCTGAGTTAACGAGGCTCCTGTTTCTGAACCAGCCCCGGCTGACATGCCTAGCAGGACCCGGCGAATTCCACGGGAGGGACGGAGACAGGCAGCTTTTGGATGAAGGATGGCTGAGAACTCGCCGGAATGGGTGAGACAACCCCTCAGGCTCAGGATCGGGGGAAAATTTAAATGTACGTCAAACAGATAACAAACGTCGCAACAACCAACACGCGGCCACGAGCACGCGGAGACGTGTAAAGCGCGAGGAAACGTGACCGTCAACCCGGAATCGTGCTCCCAGCTCAACTGCTGCTCAGGAGCGAAGCCAAACAACGGCGCGCCACACCGAGAAGCCGCGCGCTGGCAGCCAGCGGTGTCGCTGCACCCACCCGACGCATTTACTCAGGGCTGAAAGAAAACTGTACAGGGACGAGCCTCGGAAACAAGAAAGAAACGGTTCTCTCAGTTTGATCTAATTTCAGCAGCACCGAGGGCCGGGCGGTGGGAGCAGCGGCCTCCCTCCCTCCCCGGCCCTGCCCGGCGGCTCCTGCACACCACAGGGCTGTCGTTCCCAACGCACCTGATGAGGAGGCCCCGCCCGCCCACCCAGTGCGCCAAGCAGGTCCCCGGGGAACAGCAGCGGGGTGTGCGGGAGAGGCTTTCCATGAGCGCCGGCGCGCGTGGACGCGGAGGTCAGAGGGAGGCGGGGCCCAGAGCTCGCTCCTGCCGCGGAGGTCGCCTGGCGCCCTGTTCAGGCCTTCGCCCGGCTGGACGGGGCCCGCCCCCGCCGGGAAGCCGTCTGTCCACCTAAGGCCCATGGATCTAATCATTCCTCTCATCCAAAAACACTCACAGAAACATCCAGAACAACGTTTGAGCAAATATCTGGGAACTGTGGCCCAGCCGAGCTGACACAAAAAATTAACCGTCACACCAGGAAAAGCGTGGACGTAGCCGTGACTCCCAACCCCCACCTCCTGGGGACAGAATGACTCCATGACTTTGTTTAACGACGATGTAAGAAAGGAAGGTTGTGTGTGTGTGTGTCTATTTGTGTCTGTGTGTGTGTATACACACGTGCATGTGCGTGTATGTGTGTCTGTGTATGTATATATACGTGCATGTGTGTGTGCCTGTGTGTTTGCGGGTATGTGTCTGCATGTGTGTGCCCGTGTGTATGTGTGACCCATGTTGCATATGTGGTACGTGTGCACACACGTGCGTGACAGAAATAGAGGCTGTCACAGCCGCGTGTGGCCGAGAGGCAGCAGAAAACACGGATGTGCTAAAAGCCACGCCGGTCCTGAAGCGCGAGAGCCGCGTCTGCCTTCGCACTTGTTCCCGTGACTGAGGACCGTCAAAACGCCCCCTCGAGTCCGCAGGGCTCAGACCTGCGAAAAGCCTCCCTTCCGCCCGTGCTGGGAACCGTGAACTGGAGCTCAGAGCCCCCGTCCGTGAACGCGGCTCACGGGATCGTCCTTTCCAAACTGGGCTTTCTAGCGGGAAAGACGCTGAGAACCCCTCGTCCGCGGCGGGTCCCGCGGGGGTCCCATGCCCGCCCAGGCCTGGCGGCCGCACTGACCTGACATGGAGGCGACAGGAGAGGCATGCAGGGGAGGGAGGCTGGTCACCCGAGGCTCTGGGCGGCCTTGGCGCTAACCCCGCTGAGGGCCCCGCGGCAGAAACGCTGTCCCTCCTCGGCCGTCTGGGGTCCCGGCTGCCAGGGCGAGGCCTCAGCGCCCCCAGAGGCAGAAGCTGCCCCCGCACAGCCCTCCTGACGGGCGTCCTCCTCCCAGGGCCCGGATGGCAGGACGACCAGAGGCTGAGCTGCAGGCAGCCGATGCCCGGGGGCGTCCAGGCACCTAGAGGGCACCTGCTCCCCGCACGGCAACCCGCCGCTGCCGCCTCGTACCTCGGCACTCGAAGAATGGCTCCCGCGTGAAGGAACAAGGGGACTCGTTGAACAGCTGAAGCTCAGCAAGACCCCGGGAAAGAGGGGAGCGACGAGCCTGAAGCCCCAGGGCGGGGTACGCAGACCGCCAGCCTCAGTTTCCCCACTAAGCACTAGACCAGCTGCGGGGGCTCCGCCCGGGCCGCCCCGTGGGCCAGGCTGCACCTCCCGTAACCGCACACCACCCCCCGCCCAGCCCGCAAGCCCCCGTCTACTCATCCGTAAAACAGGAGCAGCATCTGCCTCGCCGGCGGCGGTAAGGACCGGCTGACGTACAGCACAGGCTGCAACGTTGCCGAGGCGCCGGCCCGTTTGTGCCACGGCCAGGATGTGATTCTGCAAAGCAGCGGGACCCCATGCGCCCACGCCCGGCCTGGTCGCGGAGGCTCCACTCAGCACTGAGCGCACCCAGAGCAGCGGACGCTGTCGTGAGGCCGGCAGGTGCTAAGACCCTGTTGTGCCAACTCAATCCCAGGCCGAAACCCAGTCGGCGCGGGCCAGTCAGGTCCTTTATGCGGAGATGCTCAGACCGGCCTCTGTGCATCCGCTGAAAGGCCCAGCAAAATCCGTCTTCGGGAGGCGTCGGGTGCGTGAGGACGCGCGGCCTCGTCTCCCCTTTAATTCAAGTCCTGGAACGTGTCTTTTCTCCATCCCTGACCATCCCACAGAAAGCCGCTAACTCGGACCGCTGACAATTCCTCCTCCAATCCCTCCCTGAAAGGAGAAGGGAGAGCTCAAAATAGTGGGAGAAGTTCACTGAGCAAAGGTCTCATTGCACAGACTCCCGGACACGAGGGGAAATCAGAGACTCGCCATTCCGGCCCTGCGAGAGACCGTGTGGGCAGGACGGGTGACGCAGACCCGCGCCTTAGCCTGGCACCCTCGGGGCGGCTGTGCCAGGGTTCCTGGGCCCCCGCGCCTGTGCACCGTCTGCGTTCTGGGCACTGTCCTCCCCAGGTCCCTTCTGCTGTCCGCGTTGGGGCACGGGCTGAGGGCCGAGCTGAGCCACCAGGGAACCTGGAGCTGCGCTAGGCGCCGGGCTGCCGGAGGTGGATCAGGGCGGAAGACCAGAATTCCAAGCACCGCCAAACCAGCAGCGAGTTCACCGTGTTTTTCCACCAAGCCCAGAGCCCGGAGACAGGCATGGGTGTGGAAAGAAGAGCTTCTGCTCTGTGCGGGCACCAGGGAGCTGCCCTAGTGCTCAGAGACGATGGGCGAGCACACCTGCTCCAGTCAGAGCAGCCCTGGTCCTGGAGGGGGACACACCTGTCGTCGTCTCTGCACCCCCTGCCTTGTAGCCCCCAATGTGTGCCCCGCGGCAGCGGAGCAGACCCAGCTCCGGCTTTCTGGAAGGAGACTGAGAGGCCCGGAAAGCAACCCAGCGAAGTTGCTTATGAACTCCTGGGGCCACCCTCGGGCTGCCGTGTGTGGATCTGACCCTGAACGGCAGCCACAGACCTGGGACTGGGCTATGGAGCAGACTGCACCCAGGGCCCAGCGGGCACACACATCGGACCGGTCCGAAGAACACTGCAAATCCTTTAAAAACAGAGCTGCCTTTGAAACTGTGGCCACGGAGGCTGGTTAGAGCTTGCACTCTGAACCCAGCTGGGTGGGTTGTAGTGGGTCAGTCATGACATCGAAAATATCCACATTCTTCATTAGGTACAAACAAAACCCAGAGTCTTATAATAACGTCCAGCATATAATCCAAAATTACTTGGCACACAAGGACCTAGGAAGCAGGAAAATCTGAGCCCACAGGGGAGAAGAGATCCCCAGCCGGAGATGACCCTGCTGTCAGGATTACCTGACCAAGGTTTCAGAGCAGATACTGTAAAAATATTCCAAGAAGTTGGAGTAACACTTTTGAGAAATACGGAAATAAAGTCTCAGCAAAGAAATGTGTGATATAAAGGAGAAACGACTTGAAATTTTAGAACTGAAAAACTCAATAACCAAAATAAGAAACTCGCCGGATGGGTTCACTAGCAAAACAAAGGTGGCAGAGAAAAGAGCCAATGACCTTGAACATTAATAGAAAATATTCAACCTGAGTGGCAGAGAGAAAGAGGATTAAAAAATAAATGATGGAGCCTCGGGGACCTGTGGGGCAAGAGCACATCCGGGATCCGTGTCGCTGGAATCCAGGAAGGAGAGCGTGACGGTCAACTTTATGCGTCCGTTTGGCCGATGCCCAGATATTTAGCCAAACGTGTCTGGATTTCACCATGACGGTATTTTTTTAAATGAGATTAACGTTGAAATGAGTAAAGCAGATCACCCTCCACAACGTGGGTGGCCTCGTCCCAGCAGGTGGACGCCCTGAGAAAAAGGCCGAGCCCCCCAAAGAGGGACTTCCACAGCAGACGACCCTCAGCCCTGCGCTGCCACGCACTCCCCTCCCCGGCCCAGCCTGCCCACCGCCATGCAGGGTGGGACCTGCAGCCCCTACAGTGGAAACAGCAGAATGAAGGGAAAGGGATTAGCTGAGAATATCTCAAATCTGGGCAAACCCATGAAACTGCAGACTCAAGAATCTGAGCGAACCCCAAGCAGAATAAACCCAGAGTTCCCACAAACCATCCTGACGAAACCATTAAAACTTAAAGACGAGGAAAGTTCTTGTAAGTAGTTTGAGGAAACCGAAGCATTCTGACTCGGTGACGACCGTTCAGGGACAGCAGACCTGTCCTCGGAGCCACGGCGCGCAGAGCACGGCGCTGGGCGCGTGCCGAAGAATAATGACCGTCAGCTCGGAATTCTGTACCCGTGGAAAGATCCTTCAGGAAGGAAAGACGTGCTCAATGGGAGGAAAACAGGGAACTGGCTGTGGACCGAGGAAGTTTCCAGACAGAGGGACGCGTCACCAGGAGAAAGCAGTGAAGTGGCCACGGTCTGCGCAGATACGACCGACCGTCTTCCTCCCTCCAGCTCTTCCAAACTCGCAGCTTAAGCAACGGCGGAAACGCCATCCGATGGTTTCCGTGCGTAGACGTCATGCGGAAGACGACGGGCTCCTCCCCACACAGGCGGCGACCTGCTCCCGGTGACACAAGCACAACAGGCGGAAGTTATTTTTCGAACGAATTTTAAATTTCTGGAAACTGCCCTAAGGGCACAGAGCCAATGAAGACGCATGTGTTCGAGAAAGTCTACTGAATCCCAGCACGAGCCGCGAGGCTGCGTGTGCTCAGCTGCAACCGCTGCCTCCCTCCCCTCTCGCAGCACCCCCCAGGGGATCAGGGGACTGGGGGCTCCCCCCACCCCCACTTCAGGGCAGGGCTGCCGTCTCCCAGGAGGGGGGCTGCCAGCATCTCAGCCACCAGCTGCCTCCCGGCAAGCACCTCTGAGGCTCCCTCGAGGGGCAGAGTAAGTCCCCGGCTCCGCCCTCAGACCCCTGGAGCGGCCACCACCCCGGTGAGGGCACCCAGACTTTCCAGACTCGCTCCGTCCCGCAGGGAGCTCCGTCCTTCCAAATCAGGCCCACGGCCTCTCTCCCTGGACTCCATCCCGGCCTCCGCAGTGTGCGCTGTCGCAGAGAAACTCCCTCGGTGGTTTCGCGCAGACCTTGCCTGTCACTCCAAGGCCCCAAGAGTAAACTCCAGCAGCACAAAGACGGGGCAGTTGTGATTGCGAAAAGGAATATACGTGCTTGGTTTGCACTTGTGGCAGACACTTCTAACCTCCCTGCTGCCGCAAACACACATCGAACAGCCCACGGCAGCCCAGCCCACCCTGGCCTGGAAGGGACAGGGAATTCCACCCTCCAACCTGCCTGGTCGGCAGCAAATGCCCGGCGTTGTTGCTCCGGGTTTTGCTTTACGTGTAAAACCAGAAGCATGGGAGGGACCACAGCCAGCAGGACGGGAGAGGAAGAGAGGAGGACAGAGTTGAGCTGGGAGGTTCCACGGCAGCAACGAAAGGCCAGTGGGGAGGGCGAGGCAGCTCCGCGAGAACGTCGCGGGGAGAGCCGGGCCCGAGAGGACGGAGCCAGGGCAGGTCCGCGGTCTGTCTGCACAGAGAGGCCCCTAGCCCCAGCGGCAGGCGCAGGGTCCCCCACCACGCCCTGGTCCCAGAGACACGGGACGGAGGACGAGTCGTCGTCACGCGTCCTGTTACACTCTTACCGGACAGCACCCTGCACACGGCTGTCCTGCTCCCCGGGTGTGGGGACAGCCTCTCGCAGCCTCGACAGCAGTGCCTTCCTGGGGGTGGGCGGGCACCGTGTGGACGGCATCACGGGACGAGCGCGTTGACAGCACCTGCACCGGAGCGTCGGCAGCCTCTACTTTCCTCCCGCGCAGTCGCACTGGGTCCCCTGGAGACGTGGGCAGAGCGTTTACACCCCGACTGGACTCCGGCCCAGCTCTGGCCTCGGCGTGTACTTCCGATGCGAGTCTGTGTCCCGCAGAGCCAGTGGCAGCAAGTGGGACATGTCAACTTCCAAGTGACAAAACCACGCATGGGCGCTGACTGGAGCCCTGCCGCGGCTCCCCTCTGCCGGCTACACGGGCTCAACGGCGGCCACGTCCCCTGGATGTGTCCCTGCCACCCACTCCGCCCTGAGAGGCAGCTCGCCCGGCACGTGGCCCCCAAGCACTTCACAGCCCCGGGCACCGCGCAACACCCCTGCATAACAGCGGCCAGATCGGCGCCCCCTACCCCAGCGAGATGTGAGCACACGGGTGGGAAGGGCTGGGCTTTGCGCCTCCACTCACACCTGTTCCATTTTCATGAAATAACACACATTTCCTGACGGTCCCTGGAGGCTCCGGAAGCAAAGAGCCTTTGTCCTCAATCTGGAGAGAGACAGACAAGCTGCTCGGAGGGGAGACGGGGACACGACCACAGCGTGAGGCGCACAGGCCGCGCAGTGCACCCGGCGGCGGGAGGGCGGCGCAGGCACCCGGAGTGCCCGACCGCGCAGGGTGACGCAAGGGGGGACCTCAGGCCTGCAGCCGCGTCCAGCCCGGGTTCCCCGCCAGGCCTCCGTGTGGCGATCGGTTTTCTGGATCTGGAGGTTTCTGAGGATGACGCAGAAACTCCCTCTGTTTTTAACCCTTTCGTTACACACTGCAGATGCAAACGGACGTTCAGAAGGGGAAGAAGGGGGGATGGCGCCGCCCCGAGACAGAGCAGGGGGCAGGGGTGTGAGGTCCCACCGGAAGGACGGTTTCTGGTGCTCTGTTCTGGTTGGGATAGAAAGCGTGCCTTCGCAGAACGGCCACGGTCCGTGCGTCCAGGCCCCGTCCACCTGCCCCGCAGACCCGGCTGGCCCTCGGCAAAGCCACGGTGGGCCACGTCTCCTGTCACTCTCCAGGGCCCCTCTGGGTCCCACAGGGGCCAGACAGGGGCAGTACGTGGAGACCTGACGCGACAGGCACCCTGCATCCTGGACGCGGGGAGCTACTCCCCACTGGCCGCCGTGACAGTGTATTCGTGGTGGGCTCTTCCCACCATGACAGCTCCCCATGTGCCAAGGACCCCATGCGGGGCTGCCCCAGCTGCTAGGATGTCCATGCCGGTCATACATGCAGGGACAGGCAAATGGCCCCAGGTGAGTCCTTGGTGACCGGAACCTCAGACAGGACCCAGGTACTCCAGGGCCCAGGGCCCCTCCAGCGGGCCAGTGGGAGAAGCTGCGGGTCTCTGGCTATCAGCGTCACTGGGACTCTGGGGTCAGTGTCCTCCAGGTGTCTGGGTGCCCCTTCCCCACCCTCGGTCACCTGAGTGAACGGCCACAGGTGCCTGTGGGGCGGGACAGGAGGAGCCACAGCTGTCCCCGCTCTCTGCGGTGTGGCAGGGTCCTGCTTCCTGGAACCGGCGCCTCTCGGTGGCGCCCTCCCCGCTCCGCCCCGTGTCAAGGGGGTTCTGACCTCTCAGCCACGTTTCCTGGCCCCGTCACCTGCGGCTGGTTCTGGTGAAGGGCAGGCACGGGCAGGAGCCTGGAGAGGGGTCAAAGGAGGGGTCCGGCACTTCTCCCATTCTCAGCCCGGGGCGTGTCCCCCACAGAAGCCCAGTTCTTCCTCCAGCGCAGATCCCGCCAGGCAGGAGCCCCCGCCTGGGACACAGACCAAGGACGTCGGAGGCCAAGGCCAGGACACCAGGCTTCGGGAGCCAAAGGGAAAGACCCTAAGAGGCAGAGCACGGGGTGCAGAGACCACTGGGGGCCCTAGACACACCCCCCAGGCCTCTCACAGCACGGGAGACTCACACGGCTTCTGTCACAGGAACCCAAAAGAATGACCGGGATGTGCACATCTCCACACAAGCAGGCGCAGGACAGGCTTCGCGGTGGGGTCGTCGTGTCCTCAGGGCCTCGTGCTACACGGTGGATGACAGAGACACCTACGTGCGTCTCTATATACGCACCAGTACAGACACACGGACACACAGACACATACGTATACTCGGATAGACACATGCACAGGTATATGCATACACACACACAGACACCTACATGTATTCATGCATAGTACATAGAAAGATCCATACATACTTACACATACAGAGACATACGTGTGCACGTTCATACACATAGATATACACACACACATATTCACACACACACACACACACAGAGACTGACTTGCTTGGGGCCTGGTGGGCGAAGAGTTCACAGTGAACCCCTCTCCCCAAGGCTCGCGCTGGGCCCGGCACCAGGGTGCACAGCTGGGGCCCAGAACAGGCAGCGACAAGAACCAAACCTGCGGTGAAAGCCCCACAGACCCACAGAGCAGGGCTGTTCACTCAGAGGCACCGGGAGAGCAACTGTTACCACTGGAAGGAAAAACGGACTTTGATCCTCAGCCCACACAATGCTCCAAAATAAAACCCGTACAGATTAAAACGTTATTTGAAAAATTAAAACATACGTGAACATTTGCTTGATCTCTCCCGTGAGAAAGTCTCTCTACATGTGAAAGTCAGGGACAAAAACCACCAGAGAGAGACCAACAGACTTCATCGCATAAACATGTAACCTTCGCCATGTGAAGCAAATCAGAAACAGTGGGGGGCAGGATATTTGCAATAAATGCACCGTAAAATAAGCATTTATTCTTCATAAATAAATAGCATTGTTAGTTAAAAAAAGAAGAAGAAATTGCCTAGACCAAAATCGGCAGGGCCAGAGACCTTAGTAAGTAATTCGCACGCAGAGAAAACTGAATGTCTGATAAACATGAAAAACGTCCAGCCTGTAATAAAGTGACGCAAATTAAGCCACCAAAGAGGCACCACGTTTTATCTGCCAAGTCAGCAGGGTGTGGGGGCCGTGCTCTGGGCACGGCTGCTTTCTCACTGGCGACCCTCTGTGCTCACGGAGGTGCGATGGAGCTGCCCGCTGGAGTGTCCGTGCTGCAGTATTTTAGGAAAACAGAATTTCGTGATAGGTGGCAGGAGCCTTGACCTATTCTCGCTCTTCAAACTTCTAATTTTATGTGAAATCGGACATTGGAAACAAGCTGTGTCTGTAACAAAGAAGGAAGTGGAACTGGGTTCCCCCATCCGGCAGCCTTTTACACTCACGCTGAGACGTGACCACAGGGCGTCGGAGACCTCGGGCGCAGAGTGACAGGGCAGCTGCCCCTCGGCTCGGAAGCGGCCCGGCCAGCCGTGGGACGGTGCGGCGAACAACCATTCTGCCCGTTTCCTCTTAATACTTCCAGACTTTCACGATGAGAATGAGTTATTTGATAACCAGAAAAACGAATTATAAAATATTGGAAGTAGGGAAAGACGGCATATCTGCCCTGGGACAGCGGCCCTGCCCAGCCCTCCCACGCACCTCGCCTGTGCCGGATGACGCGGCGTCCGCCTGGGCGGGACTGAACTTCCCCAGGACGGGAATGGGGATCGCGCGTCTCGGCGTGGAACTGTCAACGCAGCGGCAGGTGGTGTCGCGTTGTTATTTATGCAACACCTGTACCTGGGCCCCAAGTAAAGCAGAGTTAGACGATCACCCCCGTTGTAAGGTAGGAAAGAGGCCATTGTCACCCAGGAAGAACGTGCCAGGGCCGGGACTTTCAGACTTCGATTCCTCGCCAGGCCCTGCTGAGGAAGTGTCCGGAGCTGAGTCCCGCCATGGGGATACGAGCTCGCAGGGGACGAGGCAGAGATGGAGGTGGCCCTGGCGGAGAGACGCCGCGTGGGGAGCGTGGGGGACGGCAGGGCGGGTGGCGTGCAGGCGTCTGGGTAGGGAGAAAGGCCGGAGCACGAGGGGCCCGCGTGCTGTCCTGAAGAGGACACAGACGTGCGTTCAGAAGTCACACTGCCCACCAATGACTGCTGGGTCATCGGCCCCACGGCACAGGAATGTCGCTGGGCAGAGATCGCAGAAATCCCTCCTGAGACCGTGAACCCGCGTGGTTCTCCCCGGCTGACCCGTTCCTCTGAACAAAGGGCGGGTCGAATCCTGCTTCTCAAACTGCGTATCATTTTATTTCCAATCCGTCGTGGACCCAAGTTTTTGTAAAATGCAATCAAAGGAAATTATTTTTCAATGAACACAGACGCGAACGTCACGACTGTGGCGATTGCATGAGGCTCCCACACTCGTTTCTGTCCTGTGTCGCTGGCACGTGGCGGTGCGTGGTCGGCTCCCACGCGTGGAGCGCCCTTGAGCGGCACCCGGTGACTGCACAGGGACCTTCACCCCTGGCTCTGGTGGTACAGTCTGTGGACCTGAGGTTTGCGTATTTTATTAGGGTTCTAAGTGGGAGTTTTATTTGAGCCTTTTGAATTTTGCAAATCTAACGATTTTTTCCAACCATTAGCCAGATCATGTTAAATTTGCATTAAAATTTTCTTTGATTTGGGGAGAGAGGTTAAAAGTGCTGTCAGTGTGCCCCTGGGCACCCTTCCTCGTGGTGCCCCAGCCTGGGAGGCCCCCCAGGAGCACGGCGCGGCATTCCTCACGCTGATGGATGCTGCAGCCTCCGGTCACCCCGCGGCACCCTGAATCCTCTGCCCGGAGCTAGGATCCGCGGTTGGCCTGCCATGCATGGAGCAAACTGAGGTCCCCAGATGGAAGATGCTGGAACGCACCCCCAGCTGGAGCTGCCCCAGGCAGCATCACCCGCCGCTGGCTTCCAAGAACTCTTGGAACTGAAAGAATCATCCCGTGCGCCCTCAGGACGGCTTTCCAGCCAATCTGCTTTGGCTCGTGCTAAGTGGAAAGCGGGGTCCCCGTGCACAGCAGCAGAGCACCCGAGCCCTCGGCCCCACCCGGCGAGGTCCCGGAGGCTGTGAGGGTGCCAATGTGACAGACAGGGGACTGAGGCCAGAGGAGCGGAGTAGCGAGGTTGTAAAAGCACATGTGGCACTGGGCGTTGCAGACGCTGTTCCAAAGGCGTCAAGCGGACGGCCCTGCGTCCGTCCTGGTTTCACAGTGCGCCGCGCGGCGCTGCATGAGGACAGGCAGCGCCTCCTCCCGTGGGTCCAGTTTCCCTCGTTAAGCTGAAGCAAAGGGAATGTGACAAAGGCCGTGAGAGACTGCGGCGGTCCGGGCAGAGTGGACCAAGTCAATTCTCCCGTCACGTCCTCATGAGCCCTATCTGGGTACAGTGTTTCCTCGCCGTGGAAACCGTCCTCTCAGCTCTCCTGATCCCGCCCAGGGTCCAGGGGGTCAAAAGATCCCGTCAACAGCATCGGGGAAGTTGACAAAATACTTCAGCCTCCAGTTGGATATTTTGTTTCACAAATTCCACCAAAAATGGCCCAAAATGCTGGCCGCTCTGCAGCCAGCCGGCCAAAGGCTCCACGGGAAACCCTCCTTCTCCAATTTCCGTCTCGTCAGCTCGGCCAAAAATCCACATGGCCGCCTGGGCCACGCGCTTAAATGGACGCCGCCCCACCCAGCCTGCCCCCGCCCGCCCCGTGCGGGTTCTCCTTGCGCTTCCCTCCGTCTAGACGGTGGCGGTGATGTGCCACGTGGCCACACGTCTGACCCTTCTTGGGCAGCAGTTACTCCCCCGTTTAACGGAGCCGACACGCGGGCGCTTATGTGGGATTGTAACGTATCAATAACTGCGACGACCTGGAAAACCGAACAGGCTGTGTTCTAATAACAGAATCGACAGTTCCTGGAGGTGGGGCTTGGCTCTTTACCACGCACGGAAATGGCGGCGGCATGGCGCTCTGGGCTGAATGCATCACCCAGCGGGTGGGTGGTTCGGGGTCTGGCTGCATCTTGCCCAGCTTGTGCTCGTTCGTTTGTTTCATTGTTTTCACTACAAGAAACTATGGCATAAAACAAATTTTTTTTAAAGAAAATCATTTTCCTACAAGCCACGTCTGTCCTGGACAGTCTGAAACAGAATCTTTCACGTTAATCTGACACCTCGCATCGTCAGCCCGCGAGCGGCGCAATTCCCCGGGGAGCTCCGACGCGGCGGTGGCGTCTCCACTGTACAGCGGGGGGCGGGGGGCCAAGCCGGTGTCTGCACACGCGGAGGAACCAGCGAAACCGCCTACACGACCAGACGCCGCGAGCCGCCGCGTCCTTGCGCCTCTGTTCCCCGGGGCCTGCCTGCTTGCTGCGTTCAGGCTCCCACCCTCCCGTCCCCTCGGAGGCGGATGCCGTTGTTGGTGTCCCTGAGCAGAAGCGGTGACCCACGGCGCTTCCTGAAAATGGCCCCAAGGCTAAAAGCAGAACCTCCACATCCTTCCCTCAATAAAAACGAAGAATCACCCTTCAGAGAAACGCTCAGTGTTCTGGAAGGATCTTCGGTGGACAAGCCCTTCATGCACCGCTCAGTGTCCTGTGTCTCTTTAAAATTCCTGGACTGACCGTCGTTCAATAAACACCCCACACGGGTGACAAATGTAATTCTCACCTAAACTGCTTCTTTGTCATTCTCGTACAAAGACTGCGCCTCTTTGAAATAAAGCTCCTTCCCTCCCTGCCTCTCTCTCTGCTGACAGCCGTGGGCGGCTAGGAGGGGGGACGTCCTGCGGTCGGGCAGGCAGTGACAGGCACCTTCCACCCTGGAGAAACCGTGCTCGGTGCTCTCCGCATCTCAGAGCCGCACGCTTCATTCGTCCCACCGCAAAGTGAAAACCTACATGGGCCTTTGAACTCCACAGGGATGCGGGCAGAGCCCGTTCCCACTGGTCCTGGCACGTTCCTCCGTGCGGGAAGGGCCCGGCACGCGGGCGGCACAGGAAGGACCTTCGTGAGGCTTGGGGAGTCCGGCACGTCCTGCGTTGGTCGGGGCGGGGCTGACAGCGGGACCCGTGGTCAGGTTCCGGCACAGTCCTCCGAGTCTAGTCTGGGGCGAGCCCAGATGCGGCCCCCAGAATGCCCGCGAGGGCCCAAGCTCCCACGGAAGTGGCTGCATGGTCAGTCAGGGTCGGGGGCCAGCGAAGATCGCCTCTGACTCCCGCCGTGCGTGGACCCGCCCGTGGTGCTGGGTGGACGGGGGACCGGGCCCCCCGTGCCCTCCGGGTGGACAGGCACCTGCTGGGCGGGCGCCCTCTGCAGCCTCAGCTCCCGCGGGTGCAGGCCTGGGTCCCGCACAGGCAAACATTCCTCCGCCTCTGGGCCGCAGGCGGAGTGCGGGGTCCTGACTGCCCCCCAGCTGGAGACCTGAGCCCCTCACTCCCAGCTCCGCAGCCCAGAGGAAAAGCACCTCGTATCTGGAAAATGCCACTTGTAGTGTTTATATCCCATTTTGTCTCTGATCACAAAAAAGAGAATGTCCCCAAAGGGTCACAGGGTTCAGTGAAAATCCTACAAGCTTTTCCAGAACAAATAACAGACCCTGACCCCCGGCCCCCTCTTTGCATAAGAATAAAGTCGGGGGCAGGACCGCCGCAGCTTCGGATTTAAAACTGATTTTTTCCCCCCTAAGAAACCAGAAGGAAAAGGGGGACTGGAAGCTCATCTGCATTACAGATCAGGCCTCTCCGAGAAATCAGCCATCCATAATTCATCACGTTTCCTGCAGGCGCTGGAGAGAGCCTGATCCTAGCAACGGAGTCATGGCAACCGAGGGAGCCAATCGGGCGCCCCGGCAGCGCGAGCAGGGAGGGACGGGGGAAGGGGATGAGGATGAGGAGGGTGAGGATGGGGACGGGGCGGGCGGGGCTCAGGCCTGAGGAGGCCACTCTGAGCTGAGAGAGAAGCCAGCCCAGGTTTTTATGAAGAGCGGCGGCGGCCACCGTGCTCGCGGCCTCAGGAACGCAGAGCCCTGCCTTCCAAATTTAAAATGTCCCCTCTCGCTAGCAGGTGTCTTCACCAGAGCCGGAAACTCTGGGCGGTGCCCGCCTGCGCCGCTCGGCCACGGTGTGGAGACACTTGCTCCTGCCCAGTGCGACTTCTGCGCCCCGGCCCAACTCCGCACCTGCTGGGAAGTGTCCCTGACGCCTCTCCCCCAGCCCGGAGTCCACTCAGCTCTGACCATTTCAGCGCGACTGGGTTTGCGGCACCGTGAGGAGAAGGCCGCTCCACCGCACTCGGCGTCTGTGCGGAACACGCTGCGAGGGGCTGCGCAGCCCCCGCTCCGGCCAGGGACGCCCCGCCAGAGAGGGCGCGAGTCTCGCTTCCGAAACGCCGGGCTCACTGTGTCCCTATTCTGAAGACTCCTCTGCCGCAGCCAGGCCGTCTGACCTCCGACTTCCCCCGACGGACTCGTGGTCAAGCTCAGCCGCACGGCCGCCCCGACTGTGGAGACAGCACAGGGTCCGTCTAAGCACCGCCGGGCTGGAGCGCGCACCCACGAGCGGCCGGACTCCAGCCATGCCTGGGTGTGTCCAGGCACGTCGCTGCGCGGCTGAGTCTCCCGGCCCAGACGTCCCAACGCGTCACACACCCACTTCCTTCCTTTAACCCGAAGGCGTTGAGACGACTCCCGTGTACGTCGGCCAGATCCCCAGCGTGCCGCCGATGCCACCTCGCCGCCAGCACGCCGCAAATGCCCGGCACGCCAGGAGCCCGTCCGAGGTGCCAGCGCTGCTAGAATGAACTCCTGGGAAACCTGCAGGACCCTCTAGACAGGTGGAAAGCCCCAACGAGCTGAGCATCGAATGGCACTGCCAGCCCACCCCCCGCACCGGGGTCCCGCTTGCTCGCACCCGGGCTCAGGGGCGGGCGGCAGAGACGGGAGTGTTTCCCGGGGATGCTTCAGACAGTATTTGGGGGCCCAGTGCCCTAGTTTGAACCATACTGAATCAAATAAATGCGCAGGCGCTTGAGCAAGCGCAAGAACAAAGAGGAGACGGCACCGCCCGGCGATCTCCACTCCCGCCCCAGCGCCCTCGCAGAGCCCAGCGGGGCTCGCGGGCAGGACAGCGCTTCCCAGAGTGATTTCGTGGGAGATTCCCCCCTTGCTCATATCCACACTGAGGGCTCTGCTGGTATCACTGGGAGAAATTATCCTGTCTCTGAAAAATTGCTGGCGTGTTTTTTCTTTGTTTGGACGGGACCGTTTCCCTTAGAGTCAAACGCAAATGTCACCTGCAGAAATAATTTAGATTTCAAAACCACTCTCATAAATGTAAGAGTCCAAATGGACTCCTCAAAACTCACCACATTTACCCAAAAGAAGCACACGCAGACAAACACGGCACAGCAAACCATTGTGACAGCTGACGTGCGGAAGCTGCCGGGCACGTCGGGGCATTGAGAACAGAACTGTCTTTTTTCCCTGCAATTTCTCACAAAAGAAAGAAGATTTTGTACTCAAGATCTGTGACCTTTTATTAAAACAATCCAATAACCCCTCTGGTCTATGTGGCCACAGTGACACGTGGTCCCGTGGGGCTGAGAGGCGGCTGCGCCTGCCCGGTTCCCTGGGCCAGATCCCCACAGCGTCCCCGGAGAACCCACTCCGCCTTCCCCGGCATCGCCCGGGAATTAGAACTAATGCATTTCTTTTCCTCTCATAACGATAAAAGCTTATATGTCTGCTATTTTAAACAACTTTGCGCACTTGTTTTTTATGACAATACGTGCTCCCTTACAGGGAAAACCCGAAAAGTGAGTGGAAGCACAGTCCCTAACCAGCCCCTGTCGGCATCCCGCCCACCCAGGCGCAGGGAGCTCCGGCTCGCCCGGGCACAGGACAACACAGGGCAGCACAGCACACGGAGACGACGACCCAGCGCCCCAGAAAAGCGACCGGGACGCTGGAAACTGCTCTTGGCGAAGTCGCCACCGCTCCCTCCACGGAGTGGGAGAACATGGGAGACGTCAGGCAAACACGCAAACACGGCGGCCGCCAGACCCGCGCCTCCCACTGCCACTCGCGGATGCAGACGCGCCTCCGAGGCCCGGCCACTCGGTTCTGGGAGGAACTGTCTGGGGTTCCATGTGGGTCCTTCCTGGGCTTTCCGTGGGCTTCCCGTGGCCGTGGCAGGGGCTCGTGGCAATGTCAGCTCCTGCCCGCCCCCTGCCGAGCCCGGCTCCCAGCCGCCACTGCGCCTCTAACCAGAGGCCTCCGGGGAAAGGCCAGTCCAGAATACCTGCACGTCCATCCTGTGCCTGCGTCTGATCACGCACACGCCACACACACACACACACACACACACACACACACACACACACACACGGCAGGGCTCATTGCTCTACCTGCTGACCTTCTGGTGACCAAAGAGTGCTGTTTCCCTGGCCTTGTGAGCCAAAGATGGGGCCAACAGGGCACAGGACGTGTGTTTACGTAAGATTTAGCTGGGCTCAGACGCGCTTTCTGTGTAGCTCTTTAACCTCTGAGAAGACGGGACACGTTATAACAGCCCCAAACAATGGAAAGCTCCGTAGCTACTTAAATGATGTTCCTGAAAAGGCTTTAATGATGTGAAAAATCCCCTCTCCTCTCTGTTCTCAGCGCTTGCCCACACATCGTTAAGTACAAAGGCAAAACTGTGTAATACAAGGATTTTGCTTTCATTTTTAACGAAGTATGTACATACACAAAACAAAACATGTACATACAAAAAACAAAACACGTACATACACAAAACAAAACATATACATACACAAAACATGCTAACTAGTCAAGGCCAGGAGTGCCCTAAGCATTTACAATAATTACATCCTCGACGAGGCTATTAATGTTCTTGTCACCTTCTGTAAACTCCCTGTATCTTCCAACTTTTCTTAAACGAGCATTTTCACTATCCGGGGGAAACAGTGATTAGAAAGAGCCAGGACTCAAGAGAGCCGCCTCCTTCGGAAAGTCCTAGGCGTCAGCACCCGGCGGCTGAGCTGACGCGGGAGGCTCTGGCTGGACGGTGGGCTTTCAGAAGAAGAATTGGGACTCTGGGCACGGGGCCAGCGGGTGCCAGGAGGGCTGCACAGCACCAGAAGAACCGTAACCGGACAGCTCATGCCTCGGTTTCCCCACTGCCCTCACTAACATCTGCAAAGCTTCACTACTCCCTGCAGTTTCTGTCTAAGGACATGCAGTCTCTGGGCACTGTCACTGCTGGGCGGAGGCTGGGGCAATGCTCCCGCAGAGAGGGGGCGAGGAGCCGTCACAGCAGCACCGCCCCTCCCTTGCAGGGGGGTGGGGAGGGGCCCCTCCAGGGCCTGCAACAAGGCCCGCTGCATCTCCTCCCAAAGGGACACAGGGCCGAAGGATGTGGCCCTTGCTGGCCTCCGCTCCACAGAGGCCAATGATGTGGCCGTCCACCCCGACGCTGGCCTCTCTGCTCCAGAGGCACAAAGGGGTCGTCCACCCCAGGACAGCCCCGACTTCCCCGTCTGGCTCTCAGTTCCCCACCTCCGTCCCCCGCCCCTGTCTCCAGCCCACAGCTGACCTGCCAGGACAGGAGGAAGCCTTTGTCACAGACGACCTGGAAAGTCTCTGCTTCAAAGACCGATTCTGGAAACCGCCTCCCCCAGCAACGGGCCGCACCCTGCACACAAGCTGGCAGGATCCATCGCCCTCTGTGCGCTCTCAGGGGTCCGCTCTCGGGGGTCCACAAAGGGAAACAAACCTTTAGTTCTCTCCGGGAGGGATGCTGAGAATATGACCCTTAACCCTTGGCTCTGTAGGGGGTTAAGGTTCAAGAGAGGTCAAGAGGAACAGCCTGGGTCCCTCCCCGTGGGGGGTGAGGTGTGGGGGGTTCGGTCCCCACAGCAGACACAAAGCCACCGGCCCGCGCAGAGCAGGAGTGAGTCTCAAATGCCCTGACCTGGAGTCAGGAAGACGTGCCGGGAAATTAAACAACAAAGCAGGGCTGAGGGACGGCCGCAAACGGCAACGGCTCCGATTAGAGAACAAATTGCCAAAGCAGAAGTTCCCCGGCCTGAGACCGGCTTCCTTCTGCAAGGGACGCGATTCCCCTGGCAGCACAGACTCTGCGAGGGCAGGTCAAAGGGCTGGAGGTGACAAGAGGCAGTAGAAGCCGGGACGCTGCACCCCGCTGCACGTTTGCGTTTTAACAAGAGCCGCCCCTCCCCCGGGCAGGTCGGGGAGCCGCGTCCAGCTTGGGCAGCGTACGCAGGACATGGCCAGCCGGGCGGGATCTCCGCCCCGACCTCCCAGCCGGGGACTCCAGGGCCATGCGCCGCCCTCTCTGAGCCTCAGCCCCCGTCCACAAACAGGGTGGGTGTTTGTGAAGATCAAGGGATGTCACGTGTGTACGAGGCCTCACGCGCAGCACGTGCTCAGGAACGTGAGGGCTGGTTATTCGTGATAATAGTGCGAAAGGCCCGAGCACAAACCACAGAAGTAATTTTAGTTTGGAGACATCCCAAAAAGCTGGGAGGAAACGCAGTTATGCACACGGCTGGGCTTGCAGAGGCGGGCCGGGGAGGCCGAGGGAAGGTCTCTGCGAGGCAGGGGACCCACTAACTCCCAGCCGATTATCTCCTGAGTGTCAGGTGACGGGTAGCCACCTCCAATGGTCAAAATTTTAAAATTTTGATCTAAATGTACTTTTAGAGAAGGCACAAATAATTTGCAAATGGAATCTTAAAGCCAAAAAGTTGGTGAGGGCGGCCCAGGGATCACAGTAACTGCGGTGCTAGCGAAGTCCACGCTGACCCCTGGCAACATTCTCGGACACTTCAGCAGGTGGCACATTGTGAGGTCGTTTGGCCTCTTGAAGAATATTCAGTATTTGGGGAAGCCAGTATTGCTCCAATACCAAAACCAGGCAAGAAAACTACAGACCAGTATCTCTTAAGAATACGGACACGAAAATCCTCAACAAAATATTGACAAACCAAATCTAGTAACATATAAAAAGAATCGTGAACCATAAACATGTGGGGTTTATCCCAGAAATGTAAGGTAGGTTTAAAATTCAAAAATCAATTAAGGCAATATAGCAGCATATCAATAGAATAGAAAACAAAAATCACATGATCGTTTCAATACATACAGAAAAGGCATTGGACAAAATTCACATCCTTTCATGACTAAAAAACACTCAAAAATGTCTTTCCAGTTGGTGTTAATAAAAAATTAAAAGTAAAAAAACACACAAAATAGCAATGGAAGTGAACTTCCTCAACCTGACGAGGGGCATCGACCCAAACCCCACAGCTGACACCATACTTCATGGGGAAAGACTGAAAACTTCCCCCAGATTAGGGACAAGACGTGCACGCCTGCTGTCCCACCACCATTGAATGTTTTACTGGTTCTAGCCAAGGTAGTTCGGCAAGAAAAAGAAATAAAAGGCATATAGATTGGAAATGAGGAAATAAAATTCTCTCTATTTGCAGATGACCTCATCTTGTACACAGAAAATCCTAAGGAATCCACTAAAAAACTATTAGCACTAATAAATGAGTTCCACAAGACAGCATAATACAAGATCAACACACAAAAATAAATTGTATTTCTATGCACTTGCAGTGAAGGATCCAAAAATAAAATTAAGAAAACAATTCCATTTATAATAGCATCAAAAAGAATAAAATACTTAGGAATAAACTTAACAAAATAAGTGCAAAATTTATACGCTGAAAACTACAAAATATTGTGAAAAGAAATTAAAGAAGAGCTAAATACATGGAAAGACATCCCATGTTCATGGATTGAAAGGCTGGGCAATGTTACAGTGGCAATGCCACCCAAACTGATCCACCGATTGAACACAACCCCTCTCAGAATCCCAGCTGATGTTTTTGTAGAAATTGAGAAGCTGATTGTGAAAGTCTACAGAATGGCAGGGAACCCAGAATAGCCAAAACAATCTTGGAAAAGGAGAACAAAGTTGGAAGACTCACACTTTCTGATTTCAAAACTTACTATAAAGCAATGGTAGTCAAGGCAGTATGGCACTGGCTTCAGATGGAATAGAACTGGGATTCCAGAAATAAACCCACAAGTCTGTGGGTTCCAGCAGGGTTTCCAACAAGGGTGCCAAGACCATTCAGTCAGGACTCTGTCCTTTAAACAAAGGTGCTGGCACAGATGGACAGTCACCTGCAACAGAAAAGAGGGGTAGAAATGAAGTTGGACCCTTACCTCACCCCATACACAAAAATTAACTCAAAATGGATAAAAGACCTAAATATAAGAGTGAAAGCTGTAAAATTCTTAGACGACAACACAGGCGTAAATCTTAGATTTGACAAAGAATTATTTGAAATGAAACCAAAAGCATAAGCAACAAAATAAAAAAATAAATTATACTTCATCAGAATTTCAAACTTTTGTGCTTCAAAGGACACACAAGAAAGTGAAAAGATAATCTATAGAATGGGAAAAAGTTTTTCCAAATCATATATCTGACAAGGCACGTGGGTCCAGAATATATAAATAACTCTCCTGACACAATAGCAAAATGGGCTGAGTGTGCGAGTAGACATTTCTCCAAGGAAGACACACTGATGGCCACCAGGCACGTGAGACGACACTCAGTGTCACTAGTCACTAGGCAATGAAATCAAAACTGCAATGAGGCACCATTTCACACCTATTGGGACGGCTAACACCCAAACAGCAGAGAATGACAAGCGTTGGCGAGGATGAGGAGAAATCAGAGCCTCCATACATTGCCCACGGGAACGTGGTGCAGCCGCTGCGGACCACCATGTGGCGGTTCTTCAAAAAATCACATGTAGAATGACTGCATGATCCAGCAACCCCACTTCTGGACATGTACACAAAAGGACCGGAGGCAGGGACCCAGCGTGTGCACACGCGTGATCACAGCAGCGTTATTCACAGCAGCCAAAAGTGGACGCAACCCCGTGTCCCTTGGGGGATGAGCGATAGGTGGCCCGTCCACACAACGGGCTGTTATCTGCCCACAAAAAGGAAAGACATTCTGACGCCAGTTGCAGCGTGACTGAATCCCAAGGACGTTGTTCTAAGTGAGGTCGGCCACTCACAGAACACAGACACTGCGGTGCGTGCGACACGGGGTGCTTAGAGAAGTCGGGTTAGTAGAGACAGAAGGAAGGGCGGAGGGGCCGGTTTGTGGAGGGGACGGGGGCTGCTGTTTGGTGGGGACAGAGCTCCAGTTTGACAGGGTGAGAAAGTTCTGGCGATGGATGGCGGTGACGGTCGCACAGCAGTGCCTGGTGCACAGAACGGCACACTTAAAAATGCTGAAAATGGTAAATTGTGTGTGATGTGTATTTACCACAATTTTTTAAAATGAAAATAAAAGCACAAGCTACAATTCGGATGGACCTTGAAAACACTACGCAGCGTAAAAGAAACCAACACAAAGGGTCTCGCACTGTACGATTCCACCCGCAGGAAAGCCCAGGGCTGGGAAACACATAGAGTGGACTGGTGGGTGCTGGGGGCCAGAAGGGGTCACGGGGCCGGGTTGCTAAGGGCGCGGGGTCTCCTTTCCAGCACAGAAAGTGCCCTAAAGCCGACTGGCGCTGCTGCGTGTGTCTGAGAATCCACTAGAAAGCGTTGAATTTGTGGTTCTCAGCGGGAGAATCCTATCATATGCGAATTATAGCTCAGCCAAGCTGGTAAAAAAAACATGTGAGGCTGGACAAGGCAACGCTGACTCGTGCCTGGACCGTGCTGAGGTGCACGGCGCCCAGGCCCTCGGGACCCCTCCTGCCCCCCACCACGCGCCCTTCCCCATACTGGGGGCTGGAAACCTCCGGGCCGTGAACACACCGGCATCCTGATTCTCGTGACATGCGTACACATGTGACATGCCTGCACTTGCGACATGCACTTTTCCGTCCCGGGGACTCTGCTGAACCACACAACATCCAGGTGATGCTACAAGGAAACCAGCTCAGTGCTGGGACACTCGCCACAGCCGCAGAGGGCGAGCCCAGCCCCAGCCCAGCCCAGGTCCTGTCTGCGTGTCCTGGGGACACCGTGGTGGCCGCAGCCTCAGCGCCCTGTGGGCCCAGTGTCGGCCAATGAGGAGTGAGTTGGGTCCAGAACCGTCATGACGAGCTGGGGCTGGAAACAGCAGACGTTCGTCACCTCACAGTCTGGGCGCTGAGTCTGGGTGACCACAGGTCACACTGCCGTGAGGTGTGGGAGCTCCTGGCGCTGCGGCCCCCTCAGCCCCCCACGCGCAGACTCACCGCTCCGACCCGCAGCCCATTTCCTGTGGCCTTCCGAGGACGCAGCACTGGGCCGGGCCCAGCCAGCTCCCCTGAGCGCACCTGCCCCCGGTCCCACCTGCAAAGGCCCTGTCCCCAAGCAAGGCCACGTTCACAGGGACCAGGGCCTGGGACTCCAGCAAAGTTCAACCCATGGCAGTGACAGAGTGTTCCCACCAGTGATCCCTCCCCAGAGTGTCTGGGCCAGGCCGTGGGCAGCCCTGACCGGGCCTCGGAGGGGCTGGACACGAGACCCCTCGGTGGCCTCTGGCTCCAACGCTCCTGATTCTCTACTTCTTTTCTTTCTTTGGGACCAGCCGCAGAGACAGCCTGGGTGCCACCAACACACCCTCCCCACAGGAAAGGGAGGACACGCTGGCGTCTGCAGGATGGAGACCTCCTTGTGGTGAGCAGCTCTGGGGAGGGACGGCGGCCACCAGGGGAAGAATCTCCACTGGAAACGTGTACGTGCGTGTGCACAGCGTGTGCGTGTCTGTGGCCAAGTGTCCGAGCTGTGACTGTGGCACCCTCCCAGAATGCAGACTTCCGGCAGAGATAACGGTCCTGGCCTTGTCCAGAACATTCCTGGAATGTCCCTTCCAGGCTGTGTCTCAGCAAACCCAGTCTCACCGTGCATCGGGCTAAGGCTGAGTCAGCCCCACCCGTTCCCCCAGAAGGTTCCGGGCAGCTCATCCCGCCACGATTCCTCCATCCACGTGCAGGCAGGACCGTGAGCTTGTGGCCACGGCAGGTGCCAGAAACACACCCCTCCCCGTCACTCCACACGCCAGCCTTGACTTCAGCAGTGTATAGCTGTCCCCAGAGACCGAACCCACCGAAGAACCGCAATGTCCCCTGCGGACTACACTCGGGAGAATCTTGAGTCGGCCAAGCCCGGGTGCACCCGCCTCCCTCGGGGACCACGTGGAGTGCAGCCCACTGCTGTGACTTCATCACCTACATCAGCCACGACCTCCTTAGAGTCACACACCGGGGCTCTCGGAGCTTGACGTGGCCGGAACAGCAGCACTGGGTGTGACAGGTGGCAGGTGTGCTGGGACACGCGGTGACACGCTGTCCAGGGAGGCTGCTCCCCCGACACCCTCTTACCCCCTGCAAAGATCTCCCTGGAAACCAGCGAGCCTTTCGGACCAGCTCGATCTACGTTTCACACTGCAGAGAACTCTGGGCCCAGGACCCCGTGAACCCTCCCAGCAGAACTCAACTCACCTTTGTTCCCTGCGGCAACTCCAGTGCAGTGACGATTCACATAACAATGACCTGCTACGGGGACGCCTGTCCAGCCTCCACCCACCTGCACAGACGCACAAAATAATCAGCAAAAAAATTCAACAAAAAAAACAATGACCTGCCATTGGTGGTGCGTTTCCTCTAACTACTCACTTTATGCCGAAAACTTCCAGTTTGCAAACTGACACCAGGAGTGTGAGAACATTGTAGGAAAACAGGACCTGGCTCCACTCTGGGCGCTGCCAGCAGCTCCGGCCCATGAGACAGACCGGATTGGAAACTGGGCTTGCCGTTCCCACACGAAGGTCTGCGCACGTCCCGCCCAGGAACAAAACTTCCAATTATGAGGATGGTTTCCAGCATCGGCACCGTGCACACGTCCGTGGACGGGCTGGGTCATTCACAGGTGGGTGAGAGATGCCCGCCGCTACTTTTAGACACAGTGATTCTCCCGATTCCTGGGATGGCCCCTTCGTGCAGCCAAACACACCAGTGTCGTTACCTCAAAGCTCCAAAATTAGATCCTTTTCTGGACACGTGTTCCTCATACGTGCTACAGAAATTCCTTCCACGTGGAAAAAGAAGAGCTTTCAACCAACAGCAACCGGGAAGAGTGGGAAGTGGCGAGCGTCCCCGCGTGGCACCCAACCCGTGCGTCACAGCTGTGTAGAGGGAGCGGCATGAACACGCCCAAATAGTCGTCTCTGTGCCGCCGGATCAAACACAGGACGGAGACACGTTCCTGCCGTGTTGCTCACCAGTCCACACAGACGGCAAGTGAGAAGGGGGCCAGTAGCCAAGTGGCCGCATCGCCCGTGTCCACGGCCCCGGTGCCCTTCACACCCATTTGGTCATTTATTTCAAAGACGACACTGCACTTGTTTGACTCTGGCTTCCAGTGTTTTCCACGCGATCTTACTGAGCTTTGTTAACAGCTCTCGAAATCCAAAGAACTGACTGTGTTAAACTCGCATACTCTCGGCAACACTGCATGTTAGCAGGTGAGTCCATTGGCTTTTGGAAATATTTTAAACATCAAATTCCATGATTTCCTGTGGCAGACATAACACACTGCTTTTCATATCAAACTTTAAACTTTTAGATTGTTCATCTGTGTCCCCAAAACTGGTGATAGGAGTATGTATCTCAGAACAATTACCGTTTTATCAAGGGATCTTATTTTATGAAATACTTTCTCGCCAAAGACTTTCATTTACTTTTCACCGTTTCATTTAACGATCTGACGTTTTCGACATTCCCCAATTAATTCCAATTCTGTCTACACTGGCTGTGATTAAACACAGCCTGTGCTGAAGATGTCGTGACATCACCCTGGCAAATCGGTGCAGCCGCCGACGGGACCCACGCCAAGCAGGCGGTTAATGCCGGTCTGCTCCGGCTGCGGAGGGCGCACGCAGAAACCTGCCAACTGCGGAGGCTGTATGAACAGAAGGACCCGGAACCCTCGGGCAGCCTCTCACTCTGAGACGGAGCTGGCTGCCTGGTTCTTCGTGGAACTACGCAGCTGGCAAACCCGACTCCTGGTTCATACTGACCCACAACAGTGGCGCTCACAGCTAAGTGCTCGTCACCGCGGCTGGAAACTGAAAGAAAGTAGCTTGCGGAGCGCAGGATGGGGACAGATGGATTCCTCCTTGGGCTGCGCTTTCCCCCAGTTCCTGGATCCAGACGACAGGGCGAACGGCAGCCATCACGGCCTGTTTACCTCCTGAGCGGTGGGTGTGGGAGGCGTGTGCAGACGGGGGTCCCCCCACCGCCACAGCGCACACCCCCTTGTGACCGCCATGTCTTGCTGCTTGCGCTCCCACCAATAAACTCGTTAAGTATTAACGTAAGGCTTAGGTTACATCAATACTTAATATAAGGGAACTGCATAAATCAACTGACTTGCGTCAGAACCGAAACGCATTGTTCTCCTGGGTTGGCTGGTGACCAGGGTGGCCTCCGGGGTTTTGAGGTGTCACCGCTGGTGTTGGAATTTCGCTTCACAGCCTCCTCGCACCTCAGTAGGAAACAGCGCACAAGAACAGGAATTGTCGGGGTTGCACGTTTGGGTTTTTTGGTCTTTGTTCTTTCCCCCTTATTTTATTTGGTAGGACGCGGAGCCGGCCGGGGTGCTTCGTGTCACACACGCCGGCGTTGCGGAGGGTCAGTCGGGAGACAGAACCCACATGCACAGGTAAGAAACAAAACGCAGATGGCAGGGAGACTCCTGTCCTGCAAGTCAGCCTCACCTGTCAGGACATTCGGCTGCACCTTGGAGAAATCACTCACCTGAGGTCGGGATTGAGGAAGCGGTGGCCTGTTCCCACCGGGAGCTGCAAAGCTCCAGACAGGCAGGCACAGGCGGCCTGGCTTCCCTCCTCGGGCCTGCACGTCCAGCGGGTTCTGCGATTATGGTAGCTAGAAGGTGCTGAGATGTTAACAACAGACCTCATTTTTCTTCATTATCCCAGGAAAACACAAGTTGCCATTTGTCAGATGTTGCTGGAGTAAAAGCCGTGGGAACGCGTTTGGCGTGGCAGTGCCGCAAGGGAAAGGGTGACCCGGCTTTGGTAGAGCCTGGTTTTGTCATTTAAAATTGTGCGCTCAAGAGCCCTTTCCTGTGTCATTTACGAGGCTGCGGGACGGGACGGTGGGACAAGAAACACTCCCCACTCTGCCATAAAAGCAATTACCCCTCCACCTAGGGGACACGTGAGCCCTCCCATCCCCTCCCCTTCAACTCAATTCTAGCCTTGATTACCTTGAACATAATTAAAGTAAGACTAATTAACTCCACCACGTGTGCATGGGTGCGGGGTGAGCGCGTGTGTGCACATGTGTGTACATGCGTGTGCGTGCACCTCGGCCGGGCGGAGGGGCCACCCGCGCAGTCCTGTTTCCTTTTATGGATGCGCCCTCCTGTGGCCATTGAAAATATTGCATCACGAAACGCGGTCTTCGTCCCCTGGGTTGTGACGTTTTTGTTGCTGTTTTTCTACGTGAAGCATTTGGGTTCTCACTTGGACAAATAACACTTCCCACTAAGGTACATAGACATATGGAAAGTTTTCATAAAATATCTGATTTGGGGGTTGAAAATTGAGAAGCCAAGTTATAAATACACAGAAGCCACGTTCCAAACCAAACTCCTAAATAGTGTCCACGTGCCTGGGGTTGTCCCTGGCTGGGGTGTATCCTGGAGCTGCAGGGACAGTGACCACAAACCAGGTGGCCTGAAGCATAGAAACTTACGGTCTCACAGCTCCGAAGGCAGGAGCCCAAAGCCAAGGAAGGCGCTGGTGGCTGGTTCCCTCCGAAGGCTTGGGGCACGGTCCCTCCTGGCTCCTCCAGCCTCAGGGGACTCCAGGCATCGTCCCTGCACTTTCGGCCACATCGCTCCAATCTCTGCCTCTGTCTCCCTGTGGCTCCCGCTGTGCCTGTGTCTCCAAGTCCCTCCCCTTCCCCGTGAGGACACCTGTCATGGGATGTAGAGCCCACCCCAAATCCAGGATCATCTCACCTCAAGACCCTGAACTTCATTACATCGGCCGAGACCCTCTTCCCGGAGTGGTCACGTGCAGGGATCCAGGGTTGGGACGCAGACTATCTTCACTCTCGCGTGTCCGGGCTCCAGGCCTGCGCCTGCCCTGTGCTCAGCACCATGCCCCAACTCCAGTCCCCTCCCACCTGGGCCCTCCCACCTGCCAGCCTCACCTCTTCCCCCAGTGTGCAAAGTCCTCCCCTTCACAACTTCCCCTGCAACCCGCAAGCCCATGCAGTGCTCGAGCCATGGTCACCTGGACAGCCCACCCTCCTCCACCCACCTAGACCCACTCAGGTAGCCCCCTGGCCCCAACACCAGCCAGCACCTCTGCTCTCGATTCTTCCCACACCGACCATCTGAGCCCCAGGGTCCCCCTTGGGACATGGCCAGCAGGGGCCTGGCAAGGGTGGGTTGTGGGAGATTGAGCCTGCAGGACAGAATGGCAATGCATAAAGCTGGGTCCTCAACAGTGTCCAGCACGTACTGGACACACAATTAGTATGCACTGGATGGATGGAAAGATGGATGGATGGATGAGTGGACGGACGGATGGATGGATGATTGGAAGGACGGATGGATGGACGGACGGATGGATGGACGGATGGACAGAGGGATGGAAGGATGGATGGATGAACAGATGGATGGACGGATGGATGGATGGAAAGATGGATGGATGGACAGATGGATGGATGGAAAGATGGATGGATGGATGAGTGGACGGATGGATGGATGGATGATTGGAAGGACGGATAGATGGACAGATGGATGGATGGATGGATGGAAGGATGGATGGATGGATGGATGGAAAGATGAATAGACGGATGGATGGATGGAAAGATGGATGGATGGACGGATGGATGGAAAGATGGATGGATGGACAGATGGATGGATGGAAAGATGGATGGATGGACAGATGGATGGAAGCACAGATGGATGCATAGATGGATGGGCAAATGGATGGAGAGAGAGATGGATGGAAGATCCACAGTGGATGGTTTCACTGTGTGGTCCTCACATTACCACATCTAATTCAGTATAGTATCATACAAGCAGCCTGTTTAGTCACCCTGCATGAACTTTTAATTAAGCTGAGAGCAGGCTCAGTCAACTGTAATTTAAGTTCCAGCCCCTGTGTGTCAAGCAGTCCCGGGCTGCAAGATACTACCCATCGAGAAGCTCAGAAACTCACCCCACTCAGTTGTCCCAAATGAATCAACAAGGCCGAGGATAGCACATCCAGAGAGAGCCACACGGAAGCGGGCCTCAGAGGAAGGGCAGCCTTTGTGTCACCCGGAAACCAGACCTGTAGTTCCTTGAGCCTTTGGTGACCCTGGGAACCTCCCAAGAGGTTGTAACATCTCTGGGCCTGAGAGCAAACTGGGCCCCCTCCCAGCTCTGACACCCGCCCTCCTGCTGTCCTTCCTGGGGCACACTGCCGCCGCGGGGTGGGGTGTTCACAGGCCAGAGCTTTCTGCTGAGCCTGTGAACACTAATCTCTGCCCCCCTCGCACACATGAGCACACACCTGGCTGAGCACCCAAGAATTACTCCAAGAAATCTGGAATAGCTCTTGGTTAATTACCTGTGCTCCTTGCAATTTCCAATATTTACATCCCTTCGGACAGATTTTAGTGAGACTTGAGGAAGTCCTGGGAGGTCCCTCCAGCTCCAAGAGCACCCAGGTGACTGGCCCCGCTGTAGGCCCTGTGGTCTACGTCTCTCCCAAGGGGTCCCTGGGCCAAGCCCCACCTGTGGGCTCCAAGGTGCTTCTCTCTGCAGCCCGGAGCCTAGCTGCTCCCTCACGGGAGGGACCCAGGACCCAGCACAGAGGCTGATGATGTGGGCAGAAGTAGAAACCTTCACGTTGTGTCACTGCCCGGGATCAGGGGGACAGGAGCAGAGCAGGTCTCCCCAGCAGACCCTCAGGCCATGGACCCTGAGGAAGGCCCCAGCCCTGCCTTCGCCAGCCCAGCGGGGCAGCCCTGCCCCACACTCACCCCATGGCAGCCAAGAGAAGAGCTTGGAGACAGGCCCCAGCCTGGTCCTCCCCGGGGCAGCACACGGCAGCCACACCGCGGCCCCCCTGGAGCTGACGTGGCAGAGGGTGCCACACCTGCACCCGGCCCACCTGGCTCCCACCACGGGGCTCCTCCAGCTCCACTCTCCAACCTGGGCCACTGGTTCTGGAACAGACTTTCCTCACGTGTGCCTCTGCCTGGGGCCACCCCAAGTTCGGAACCCACAGGGTCTGCCCCGGGTGGGCCTGAAAGCTCAACTCTGCTCAGCCCCGTCCTGAGCCCTCCTCACCTCAGGAGCCCACCGAGGTCCCCAGGCCCCCACCCTTCCAGGGCGCCCCTCTCGGCCGAGACCACCGGTTATTTCATGGTGGGACCCAGACGCCGTCGGGGTCAGGCCCATCCTGGGGCGGGTCCCAAGCAAGTGCTTCTCCTGCAGAGGGAGGGGATTACTCACTTTTTTTAAACTGCAGTTTTGACTACAGGTTTGAATCTGGGTCCAAACACCTTCTATGAGCCTCCATGGTGACGGCTATTTACGCAGACAAAAGCCACAGGAGGCGAGATGTGGCCATTTGCAGGGAGGTGGCAGCAAGACCCAGGGGTGCGCCAGCGAAGCGGCCCAGCGCGGGGGGCCCGGCAACGGCAAGACCTGGAGCCCCGGCACCGGCCGGCTCTGCAACCACAGGCCCCAGGCGTCCCCGCAAGCCCCTGACGGGCCTGTTTCTGAGGGCGCCCATCTTTGAACAAGAGGCACAGGACGGTGAGACGTGTTCCTGACGGGCGCCTGGTGACTGAGGCCCAGGGACCTCACGGCCGCCACCGTGGGTGCAGGCACCAGCTCTCCCAGCCCCGTCTGCTGTCGTGGACACGGGTAAGGGTGACCCAGGCGCTACCAGTGGAGGCCAACGTAGGCTTCTCGGTGAGAGGACTTTCCCGGGGCCGGCGGGAGCCCACCCAGTCAGAGGACAGGACCTCAGGGCAGAACGGAACCAGGACAACCCGGAGGACAAGCCGCAGAAGTTCCAGATGGCTCTGCTCCGGCTAGTCTGCTGGAGGAGGAAGGCGGCTGCTCGGCTCACAGCCAAACTCGGGCACCCGAACCCTGCGTGCCGGCGGGAACAAGTCCCCAGTGCTGCCAGATCTCGCCAACGTCCCCAGACGGGGTCCCGCCAGCCGAGGGGCCCCACTGATGAGAACCAGCAGCGACAGCACCGCAGGGGAAGGGGCGGAGGCTCCGCACGGCGTGGGCCCCCAGAGGCCACTTCACCAGTCTGGGCCACGGCGGGGTCCGAGATCTCGTGAGCACCTGCCGGCCCGTCCCACCGCCTCATTCTGGAAACAGCTGCGAGGCCCACGGGGAGCCACAGATGCGTCCTTGCCGGAGCTGGGAGGAAAAGGCCGGTGGGGGTGTGGTGTGTGCCATACGCAGCCACTGGACTTCGGCGCAGGACTGTGGCAGGGGATAGCGGAAGAGGGGACGGAAAACAGGCAAGAGAGAGCGGGACGTCTACAGAGGACAGAGATCTAAGAACGTGGGCATGCAAAAGAAGGAATTAAAAGAGTAAATAGTATTGTAAATAAGAGTTTTTAAACCCCCAAAAGCAAAATTTAGAGATTAGGACAGAAAATATGACTTAGGATGACACTGACAGAAACCTAAACACAACTGGCAAGTGAGAGGCACACACTTCAAAAACCTGCAAACCTCAAGTCAGATGTTAGAACCAGAAACAAGACACTCAAACAAGGAGTAACTTCCGGATAACAAACCTGAAGAGGCTCATGGGCGTGGTGAGGGAGGGGAGCCCTCCCACGAGGGCCACAGCCGATGGCCACAGCCACCTACACAGATGGTGGTTTGGAAACAGGTTCCAAGGGCCTAAAACACACGCGTCTGACTGTTGACCTAGCAACCCCCCTGGGGACGCCACGCCAAGACAGCAGTCGAGGACACCAAGGGCAAGCAGGCCCCCAAAGCCCAGCTGTAGGAGCATCTAGCGACCAAGGGGAAAGGAAGTTACCCTGCGTGCGTAACACAGGCCCTTGGCCACGAGAAACTGATGCCAACGCAGAGGGATGCGCTGTCTCCGGGAAGTCACCGTGGAGAGCCACACTCCCCGACAGGAACTCAGACTGGTGTGCGTGCGTTCACCAAGACATGGTCTCTGCCTGGTGGGGATAATTTCCTTTTCACATCTGCATTTCTGACTCTTCTACAATGACATGTGTGACCTATATGGTGAAACTGCTAATGTCCCAGGCCGTGTCCTCGTCTGCAAAGGGAGGACAAGCCAGGCCCACAGGATCCCCAAGAACACTGATGCCCCAAAGCCTCCTGGCAGGGGGCCACCTGGATTCATTGGTCCCCACCCAGGGCAGGGCCAGCATCTGGGGGCTGCCAAGTGGACACAAAGCGCCCCCCCACCCCAGGTCCCCTCGCCCTCCCGGCCTTGCAGGCTGTGTCCCGAGCCAGGGAAAACGCCAAGGCTTGAGCCCGCCAGCGGACCGCTGTCCGTAAATCAGACTCGCTCTCCCAGTAACGGGAAGATTCATTGTCCCTGTCACACGGCGCCTCCCTGTGTCACCGCGTAATGGCTGGTCGGTCAGAAAAACAGTAATTTTTATGCCATAAAGACTAAATTCTGTTTGTCTACTGAGAACGAATGTTGATCAAGCGAAAAGCTATAAAACCCCAGAGACAAAGGGTCAGGAATTCAGCTTGACGTGCGGCGGCCCGGCTTTCGCTGACCCTGGGGCCTGGGGCGTCACAGCTGCTCCCCTCGCCCACCCCCACCTGGCACAGGAGGTGACGCGGCGGCCGTAGGTGGGCAGGCGGCCTGGTGGGTAAGCCTGGCTTGCGGCCGCGGTGGGAGAGGGAGCCGGGTACCCCAGGGCGCTGCCTGCTGCGTCTGAACCATCCCCCACAGTTCCCCTGTCTCAGTCCCAGCCCCGGGACCCCAGAACAGAAGCGTGTTTGGAGACGGGCCCTTTCAAGAGGTGGTTTAGTTAAAACAAGTCCCTCTGGTGGGCCTCGATCCAACCTGCCTAGTGTCCTTAGGAGGAGACGAGGACATAGACACAGCGACGCCGAGAGGATGCAGGGACGGCGCCATCCGCAGGCCGAGGGGAGCCCAAGGGAGAAGCCAGGCCCGACAGCACCTGGCCTGGGGCGCCAGCCCACAGAGCTGGGAGAGGGTAAGCGCGTGCTCCGCGGGCCGCCCTGGCCGTGGCGTTTGCCGTGGCGGCCGAGCAGACTCACACGCAGCTGCGCAAGTCTCCCTGCTCCTCTGCAAAGGGCCTCAGCCTGCAGCCCAGCCAGGGCGGCCCTGTCTGCTCCTCCTGAGGGACGCGGCCCCAGGCAGGACGGCCCTTGAGATCATCAGACAGAAGGAGCCGGCGCAGACGTCCTGGGGAACAGCCACCGCTCCGTGGGTCAGCCTCACGTGGATCGTCTGAGGCGCCGCAACTTCACCAGCACGCCCGCTGCTCTGGTGCACCAGGAAGGAAACGCCGTCCCACGCTGGCCTGGGCCCACACTCTGGTGGGATCACCTCAAGTTCCGCCAGGAAGAGGCCACGGCCAGACCACCGCTTTGCACCTGGACTAACCGGGGCCCAGGACCACCTCGGCCTGGACGCCGCCTCCCTGGAGCCGGCTCTGAGTGGCCTGGCGGAGCCTTTGCCCACGGGCAGCAACCGCCGCAAACGTCAGGGAGCTTTGATGCGCAAGGCCGCGGCACGTGCCTGGGCGCCCCGTCGTCAGCCCGTCCCTGCCCACGTTCCACCGCGGGAGCCTCTTTCACAAGCTGGCGCCCCTGGAGGGGGCCCTGGTCCCTCCCACCCCCGCCAATGTCCAGCAACATTCACGGGACAAGGGGGTTGGGCAGCAGGGGAAACGGGTTCGCCAGGTACCTGGGACGCAGTGAGAACACGCAGGATCTGGGGTGACCAAGGGTTGGGGGAGACAGGAAGGAAGCTGATCCAAACTACTGTGGCCTGGGGGGAGGGCAGGGCCGGGGTGGGGCGGGGTCCACGCGATGTTGCAGGTCAAAGCAAAGCCACGCTTGGGGTCACAGGAGACCCTGCCGCCCGCCCTGACCGCCCCTGCAGCTCCGGAGGTCAGGAGGGAGAAACCACACGGCAAGAAATCAGGTGGGGCAGAAGTCGGCCCAGGGGTCCAGGCAGATGGTGGGCACCAGAGGGGCCTTTCTTCCCACCGGCCGGCAGGGCTGCGTAGCCCCAGACAGGAGAAAGCGTCCGGAGAAGGTTCTGGGCCTCAGCTTCAGTCGTGCTTGGCGGGGCAGCGAGCCAGGCTCCGCGAGGGCAGCTTGCTCGGCACCTAGGACCCTCCACGGGCTGCAAAGGCCCCCCTGGCGTGTCCTGCTTTGGTGCCCAGCCCGGGCCAGACACGCACAGCACACACCTCCACGTGAGAGACAGGGACGCTTCCCAAAGAGGACACGGTCGCTGGTCCCATCTCGACGTCAGCCAAAGCAGGTCGCACCGAAGCCACCCAGGTGCCCACGGAGGGAGGGACGACAACATGTGGTCCCCGCACAGGGAGCAAGAGCAGGAGGGCGATGCTGACACGGGCTCCTGACGGGACGGGTCTCGAGGACGTGCAGCCGAGTGACACACACCTGGTCCCACTCACAGGAGGGCCCTGGAGTCCTTGGGTCCACAGGGCGGGAGGACAAGAGTAGTGTCTGATGGGGCAGAGCTGCATTTTAGGGAAATGGAAGGTTCTGGAGATGGATGGTGGCGTCGGCTGCACGGCAACGTGAATCTGAGCTGTAAAAACGGCAAAACTTGTGTTACGTGTGGTGAAGGGTGTTCTTACCAACAACCTAACAGGAAGACAGCCTGTCTAACGGACAGTGAGAACAGACTGACAACCCACAGCTGCCCCTTTGAGAAGGAAACTCACAACACCGTTGTTTAATTAGAACACTGTGGTCTAGCTCCTCATCCCTCAACTTGAAGAGCCCTGGGTGGAAAGCAGGGTGCGAGCTCCCCGCCCCGACTCTGCCTCGGCTCCTGCCAAAATCCAGACTCCAAGGACTCAGAGAAGCCTCCAGCGCAGAGACTGGGGGGCGCAGGGCCTGCGGGGAGAGGCTGCCCATCTCCTGCACTCTGAGCATCTCACGGTGCCCGCTCGCGGAGAGCGGGTTTTGGTCCTCCTCACCCTGACGAAGGAGGAAGGGTGCGGGGTGGGCCCGGGCTGTGCTCCCCACACCTCCAGGACCCTCAC